>BEHA01000736.1:195968-226392 GCA_002897215.1 Eschscholzia californica subsp. californica
AGGCTCGTCCTAGTCAAATGAATGCTGAATATCTTGAACTTTGTAAGAAAGAAATTCAAGATTTATTAGAAAAGAAGCTTATCAGAAAAAGTTATTCACCATGGAGTTGTACCGCTTTCTATGTGAATAAGGCAGCTGAAAAGGAAAGAGGTGTTCCAAGGCTTGTAGTAAATTACAAACCTTTGAATGATGCTCTGAAATGGATTAGATATCCTATTCCAAACAAAAAAGATCTTTTAGATAGATTGCATTCTGCAAAAATATTTTCTAAATTTGATCTTAAATCAGGATACTATCAGATTCAACTAACTGAAGAAGATAGATATAAAACTGCATTTACTGTACCCTTTGGGCATTATGAATGGAATGTTATGCCATTCGGTTTAAAAAATGCCCCTTCAGAATTTCAAAATATTATGAACGATATTTTTATTCCGTATTCAAATTTTACTATTGTCTATATAGATGATATATTAGTATTTTCATCTAATATAGATCAACATTTTAGACATCTTAGAATTACAAAAGATGTTATCAGAAAAAATGGTTTAGTCATATCTGCACCTAAAATGAAACTCTTTCAAACTGAAGTTAGATTTCTAGGACAGAATATTAGTCAAGGGACAATAATCCCTATTGACAGAAGCATTGAATTTGCCTCTAAATTTCCTGATGAAATTAGAGACAAAAATCAATTGCAAAGATTTTTAGGAAGTCTTAATTATATAGCAGACTACTACCAGAATATAGCAATGGATAGTGCTATTTTATATGATAGGCTTAAAAAGAATCCATTACCTTGGGATGAGCAGCATACCCAAGCAGTCCGAAAAATCAAACTTAGAGTAAAACAATTACCATGTCTAGGTTTAGCAAACCCTCAATGGTTCAAAATTGTTGAAACGGATGCCTCTGATATTGGTTATGGAGGTATTTTAAAACAGAAAAACCCTTCTACTAATAAAGAAGAATTACTTAGATTCGCATCTGGAATGTGGAAGAATGCTCAGAAAAACTATTCTACCATCAAAAAAGAAATGTTATCAATAGTCAAATGCATTTCTAAATTTCAAGATGATTTATTAAATCAATCTTTTCTACTCCGTATTGACTGTAGTGCTGCAAAAGATATTTTGCAAAAGGATGTTAAAAATTTAGTTTCTAAACAAATTTTTGCACGATGGCAATCTGAATTATCTGCATTCGATTTTAAAATTGAATATATTAAAGGAAATCAGAACTCTCTTCCTGATTTTTTAACCCGTGAATTTTTGCAGGATAAAGATGGAACCACCTGATAAAGGAGCAGGAGGATCTAGATATCCGAAGAAAGTAAATCAGAAAAAAGGGAAGTTTTCTTCTCTATCAGAATTCCCTGTAGTAGGATCATCCTCTCAGGATAAAGATGGAACCATCTTTGTAACTAACCGGGACAACTTGTGAATATTAACCATCATTTTACTGCCTAAGAGAGGATATTTTGCACGAGATTCACAAACAAAGGTACAACCTAAATAAGGATATTTTTTTCAGAATATCCATTTCACCCTTCTACGTTGACAATATATATAAATATGTTGTTTGTAACTTCTTTGTCATTGTATTTCACTACTGCTTAGTCAGTTATATCAATGAAGTTATCTTCCAAAAAAAAAACGGTTGACAACATATAAAATAATGTCCTCACTTTTTTTTTGATGAGAAAAATAATGTCCTCACTTATTATAAAATGTTGACACCATATATAGTTGCCCTGACTTGTTATATAATGTTAAAAACATACATAATTTTGTTGTTAACAACATAAACAATGCATTTAGGCAAAATATTATTTGTCCGTTAATAGATTGGTCAAATACAAAGAATAATATACATATTGCATAACACTTTAATTTTTGTAAAAGACAAACAAAAAAATGCATCAGTGTAAATGTTTCTATCCAAAACAAAACAAAAAAAATGCGGAAACCATTTTCTCATTACAAGACAAATCGAAAAATGTTTTAGTCAAAATTTTAGTGTTAAATCTGTGTTGGTCAAATGCAAAAGACGAAATGCGCAATATTTTACAAAATAATTTTTGAGCATAGACGAATTTATTCCGAAATTTACAAAATTATTGAGAGCAAACTAACAAGTTTCAAAAATGCTTTTCACATTGATTTCGGATTAAATTGTACGTTCACAAAACAAGGTTTGAGATTTGGTTTCCCGAAACTTATATATGAAATCAGATTCATCAGTAACATTATTGTCAAGGAAAATCTTTAGCTGGACGGCAAGGATCTACAGGCACCAGCCAAGGATAGAGATCGGCTTTCATTGAAGCTTTCAGATTTGGGTTAGTTAGATAGAAATCGGCTCCAGATGAGAGCATGTGATGGGTTGGTTCGATTCTAAAACACTTGATTCGGGCATGATGGATTTGCATACCGATCATCATTAAAACCCGACAGAAAAATCAAAGTGATTTTCAAAACATTCTACGTACCCAGAACAGCTCTGAGAAATCAAAGAAATTTTCAAATGTATACTTGCAATTAATTTCAAGAACCTGGCTATAAAAGTAAACCCATACAAAAACAGGTATGGAAGAATCATATGTTGGGTCTGAACAATTAATTTCAACTTGTTGTAGTTCAAATTGGGGCTTTTTAGATTTTGTTAGAAAATTGTTTATATAATAAATAATTTTTTATTTGAGTAACTCTATAAATACTCAATTTGATTTCTCTTTCGCATATAAATTTTTCGGACAGCTTTTAGTATATTTTAAAGACAATAGTTGAGTCGTCTAGAGTCATGTTTGAGAGCATAGTAACTCCATAGTTCGATGGAACATATAGAATTGTAGTGCTTCTTTCTATATGACGTGATCGTTGTATCTTAGGAGACAAATGTCCGTAGACCGTTAGCACCGATGCGGGGACATGATTGTCTTAAGGAAAGAGTGACCACTCGCCTCGATCAAACAAGATAAGTTTTTCATTTTTATATTTATATAATCTAATAGTGTCATAGTAATTTAATTGTCAAGAACGAATCCGTAACCCGATACCAACAGGTTTCACGACCAAAATTATTGAGGATACGGGTAACTACCATAGATTTATTAAAAGGAGAGATGGCCAACAATAATACCTTGAGTAGTTGTGATAGGAATGGTTCTGGTCTTGGTTTTGATTTCTTGGTCTTGATGACATGATACTTTCTCTCTCTACTCCAAACCCTCCACAATGTGTATCTCTTTCTCTCTCACGGTTGAGAGCGGTAGAAATTGAGGAATATGTTATTCTGTTTTATCTTTATAGGAGACCGACTTCCTCCATTAGAGAGAAAAGAGAGAGATGATGGAGAAAAGAAAGAATAAAAGATAGAAAATAACTAAGGTTGAAGGTTGCCGGCCAGAAAATTTTGACCGGCGACCTTCTGCCGGAGAAGAAAGTGTGAGGTGGAGAAAGAGAGGGTGAGATGGAGGAGAAACGGGGTGAAGTGGAGGAGAAATAAAAAGACGATATGGCTTTTATGTTTTTAACTTTTGTGGAAAGTAATTTGTTTTAGACCCAAGGGTACTTCTGAAAAAAGTTAAAAAAGAAAATTTCTTTGGCAGCCAAAACGAACTGCCGGGCACTTATGGGGGTCAAAACGGTGAGTTGGTCACAATTGGGGGTCAAAACGGAATTAACCCTTTTCTTCAAACATTATTTAGATTTGGGTCTGGTTTTCTATTTTTATTTTTTTAGAGAATTCGGCTACGATCTACGTTAGTCGTTATGAGACATTGATGCATCATGGAGATGTAATAAGTACGATAACTGCCTAATTTAAACAGAAAATGAAAGAGGCCTAAAGCCCGACAACAAAGAAGCCTAAAGCCCGACAACAGAGAGGCCTAAAGCCCGACAAATTATTACATTATTTATAGCCTAAATTACATAAGATAAATCTTGATGACAACTGCTTCCACCGAGACTCGATCCCACGACCTCATGGGCTTAAGAGGGGTGTCCAACCGTTACACCAAAGGTGGTGGACGTCGGATTTCGTATTATACCTCAAATTTTGAATTTTTTAGATCTCTCATAATGGTGGTCAATATATGGGCAATCAAATATTTTATATGGACAACTATTTTAAGTGGACAGGTGATAAAATTAGAAATCTTATATGGACAACAATTTTGTAGGGACAACTCTCTAATATATTTCACTCATGTCCTCTAAAATTTAGAATTTTCAATGTTAGTTCTCTTATTGTCTTCTTCCACAAATTCTATGCTCTTTCTTCTTCTTCATCATTACCAACAGAAGAAATTATTCTTCACTACTCATTAGTGGAAAACTTCATTTATGTAACATTGTTATTGTCATTGTTAATCTCCATCTTTAATAATTCCAGAGAAGTAAATGGATTTTCCATTTCCCTGTTCAAATTAACCTAACACACTAGGGTTTCACTCAAAATCAATTTATTACAACTCTAGTTTGATCAATTGGGGAAGAACTAACAGAAAAACCAGAGCAATAGATTTATCTTCATAGTCGTAACAGTGAACAAGTGCATCTGAATTTTCCGAACTTTTTTTTGCCTTATCAACTCTTTCATCAAATACTACTTCATGGGATCTTTCAAAATCAACTTTAACCACTTCAATCTTGGAAACCCCTTTAAGTGATTCATTACCACCATCTTCTTCATTCTCAATTTTGCCTATAAAAATTTAGTTGACTTTGATTTAGTAAGGGGAGAACCCCATACAGTCTTAAATACTAATAGTTAGTAACTTGTGGACTACTAGCAAAAAATAGTTAAAGATTGAAAACCTAAACTGTCATCTTCTTCCTTCTTCTTAGTCTTATTCTTCTTTCTTCACTTCTACTAAAAGTAGTTTCTACCACTTTTCTTTTTTATCAAACCTTAGATAGATGAAGATGACAAAACCCCTCAATCTGGCAAAATCGGACAACTTGCAAGATTTTCGTAGCAACTTAGCTTCTGATGCCATATTTTCGCAGAAAACCGACGAGAATATTGCATAACAAAAGCTAAGTTGCAACGAAAATCTGGCAAGTTTTCTGATTATGCCAGATTTTCGTCGCAAGTGAAGTTCTGTTATGCCATATTTCCGTTGGTTTTCTACGAAAATACAGCATAACAGAAGCTAAGTCGCTATGAAAATCTGGTAAGTTGTCCGATTTTGCCCTAGATGCAACTAATTTGCTTTCTGACTTTTGTTTTTCGTTCGATATCTTTTTTGGTTTTTGTATTTGCTCAAGTATGTTACGGTTGCTACTTAAATTTACAACGTTTTTGAACTTTTCTTATATTTCAGACTTGAACAACTTATTTTGGAGAAAATGATAACAGGATGAATAATTGTAATTGAAGGGACATCGGGGAATAAGAAGTTTGAATTAAATAGAAGTCAAGTCATAAACATAAACCACACATAAAATAAAGGTTTTCGGTAACAACGTAATATCTCCGTAAAGTAGGTAACATAATCCGAACAGAAAGTAAATATTGTGACTTGAAAAACTAAAATTCATATCACTCTTCGTCGTCCTCCTCAGAACCCGAATTACCAAATTTACCTTCATCTTCTCAATCTTCTTCAGAGTCGGAACCAACGGATCCATCTTCGTCTTCCACATCTTCTCCGATTTTCTCTGCCATCAGAACCATCTTCTTCTTCATGGTTGGATTGATAGGAGCGTCATCACCTCCACCACATGTTTTAAGTGTAGAAGTAAATTTTTTGACTCGTGCTTTCTATAAAACAAAGAAGATGTCAATATTCGTAGTAGGCAAGTAAATAAATAAATAATAGTAAAATTCAAACTTTTACCATGTCTATGTGATAAAAAGTTTAGTGGGAGTTGAAAACTATCCTGTAATTTATTGAAATGGAGTGAAAATCAGTAAAATGAAGTGATAATAAGTAAAAATGGAGTGAAAATGAGCAAAAACTACCCTATCTGTAAAATCCACTTGATTCGGGTTTCTCTCCCGAAATCAGTAGCAGTGACTGCTACTGATTTCGGAAGAAAAACCCAAAACAGTAGCAGTGAAGTGCTGTTTCGGAGGTTTGAAGCCCACGAACAATAGCAGTTCGTGGGATTCGAGCAGATCTACTTCTTAAAAAAAACGGTTTTGAAAACTTTGATTATAGGTTTGCTAATTTAAGGGGTTTTAGAGTTTTAGGGTTCTAACCTTTGTCTTTGGGAAGATTTTACAACAACTCCCTTGCCTTTGTTTGATGCCATAACCACTAATGTTTCTCCAAGGAATTTCTCTCTCTAGAAATTTGGGTGATGATGAAGAACAAGTAATAGAAGAGGTGAAGACTAAACTAACCTAGGGTTTATGGAGAAAGAGGGAGGTCATCAAATAATACATCTAATTCTAAGAGGATTTGAGTGAAAATAATAGAGAGTTATCCCCTTAGAGCATCTCCAATGGGACACTCAATCTCTAACACTTAGAGTGCCACATAGACTTTTTGAAGTTTTTGTTAAAAAATCATCTCCAATGAAACACTTTATTAGCCACTCTAATATGATGTGGACACATTTATTATAAAGTGTCTAGAGAGAGAAACTCTAAAATGAGAGTGTCTACTTGAGACTCTCTAAGTGTTACTTTTAAATTTCAACCAATAGAAAATCTTGCTTTTCAACTACTTTTTATCTATTGAATTGAAGAAGGACATGTGTATTAAGTATAGACACTTTAGAGATCTCCATTGGAGACCAACAAAAATTAAAGTGTCTTTATATTGACATTTAAGAAAGAGAATCTCTATTGGCCCTTGACAACTAGAACTTAGAGTGTTTGTTAGAGTGTCCCATTGGAGATGTTTTTAAAAACTGATGTCCATATAAAACATTTAATTTTTTTGGGTTGTCCACATAAGATAGTTGTCCATATAAGAAAAACGGTTGTCCGCGTATTGGCCACCATAAAAAAACTTCTTTTAGTATTATTATCTTAATCCATTCAAGTACTCTTTCCAATATGCAATGACTCTCTCTTTAGGGCATTTTTGTTCAAAACTAATCTTCTGCTCCAAATCAAATTCTTACATTTTCTGTCTCTTACTTCAATTTGTTTTTATCGAATTTGTAATCAATTAGTGTTTTTTCCAGTGTTACTCGATGTTTGATAAGTTTAACCAGTAAACCACTTTCAATATCACCATTTTTGGATGAACTTTTGTGTTTTTAAACTAGTTAGAAGTTAGAATTCAAATTAGGGTTTTATTTTCAATAAATTTAGATTCTTTCTGGGGGGCCATATGTGAGAAATTGAGTGAGAAACGTCATGGGAGGAGTTTGTTCTGGTGGAGCAGCATTAAGAGGTTCAGATGGTATAGACTATCCTCCAGTACTCAAAGGAAGGAATTGTTTCAATCCTATTCATTATCGATAACTTCTTATTATTCCGACTTTGTTTGTCTTCAATGAATTTGGTCCCAAAATATTATCTAGAATTCTGAGATCTGCAACAATTAGCTTCATAAAATTCTGGTACCTGGTTCCTAGTTGCTTATGAACTTGTGATTATCTAGAGTATTTGTTTATGGTCTTAGATTAACTATTGTTTTTAAATTGAAGGATTTATAGTTTTGTCCCCCTGTTAAATATAAGTTAATAAAGTCAAAATAATTGGCTTACTTCAGGCTCGAAAATTATTGTTCATATAAATTTTTTAGTTGTCCGTATATTTTTTGTTGGGGTAATTTAGCGATACCCCCTCATCCCTAACGTCCAATTAGGGATACCCCTTTTTTAATTGGATATTAGGGATAACCCCTTTTTGGACTTAAAAGTACAAAACTGCCCTTATTCTTATTGTTTCTTTTTTTTCTTTGATCTCTTACACCTCTTCGATGCTATGATTATCAATTTATTTTCGTATCTCATAGTTTTTTTTCTCTTAACCATTTTTTTAATTTACCAACAACATTTATCGAAAATCTAATATTGATAAATCACAACAATTTGAAATACAAATCATCATTTAAAAAAAATATTTAACTTTCTATTTATTTTTTATTTTACGTTAAAATTGATGTATGTGACCGATTTGAAGAAAACATCTGGATATATATTGTTCTTTTTATTAATTATAACTCGTATACATTTAAAAAGTACAAATGAAAATTGAGATTATGAATCAAACAAAAAATAAAAAGTTCAAATGAAATTACTCAATGAACTTGCAAATGTGATTGCAAAATTCTTAGGACGAGCGAAATTAGAGTGTTATGTTAGTCGTGAATTTACAAACTAGATAGAAAAATTCACGTGAAGGTCAAAGTTAGAGTGTTATGTCGGTCGTAGTGATATGAAAGGGAAGAAAAGAAAATACAATATGTCGGTCGTTGTGATTTATCAATTTTAAATTTTCGATAAATGTTGTTGGTAAATTAAAAAAAGATAGATAAAAAAAAGATTATAAGAAACGAAAATAAGTTGATAAGCATAACATTGAAGAAGTATATACAGTACATGTTTAAAAGAAAATAAAGAATACAGCTCCATTACTTTAGATGTCTCCTTCCTTCTAGTCCATTTAGCGAGTTTGTTCGTCTGAGTATTAACATTTCCGACTAAATTTGACCTTGATAATAATACAGATTCACAGCCATTACTGGAGTCGCCCAAAAGTAAAACTCTCTCTCTAGCTCTAGCTCGCGCCCTAATTTACTCCGTACTGGAGAGCTCATTCATCAGTTCGAGAGAGAGATGAACAGAAGAAAAGAACCTTGTAGGAACTTCCAGCGTGGAAGGTAAGCTAACAAAAGAAAACCCTCTTTCCTCCTCTTCTCTTTCTCTCTCTCTCTCTCTCTCTACTTTCCAGTCTCTATTTTTTCTCTCTAGGTTCAAAGATTTTGATTTTCTTCTGTTTGTTTCATCCCCAATTTTCTGTTTTCTATCTTTTTATTTCAGTTGTCAATATGGTGATCGATGTAAATTCTTACATGTGAATCAACAACAATCAAAACCTAATAATCCCTTTGGATTTGGAGGACAAACTGGTTCACAATTTCAAAACAACACCCAGCAGCAACAAAAACCCAATCCTTTTGGATTTGGTGTTCAGAGCAATTCACAACAAAAAGTGAGTACAACCCTAATCAATCAATTGGTTCTCCTTTTTCAATGTTCTTTTGTTTTCTGAAATTTTGGTCTTAATTTTCCACCCAAAATCTAAACCCACTTCATGTTCAATGCAATATACTATATACTTATTTGATCTATTAGAACTTAGAATATAGGGTTCACATTGTTGCTAGTTTATCTCTTTGGGTGCTTGGGTTTTTATGTTAAATTTTCATTGATGAATGCAAATACGGTTCTTTTCGACGGTTAACATGATTCTACTTGTAAACTCAATAAAAAAATTCGTACTTTTATCCACAACTACAGGTTGATTGAAGCATTTTTCGTGTCTTTGAGACGGTGGAATTAGTCTAGTCTTCAAAGATATATAGTGTTTAGGGTGCTAAATTGGAGTTGTGGTACTAGTTCTTCATCATAATACTTTTCTTTTACGTATGTAACCAGCCATTTGAAAACAAATGGAGTCGTTTCCAATCAACAAATGCTACAAATTCCACGCCTGCGCGAAAAGATGATAAACAATCTCAGACAGTTGATCATACGTGAGTCTTCAACTTTCTTGTTTCCTTGATAATATTCATTTGTTGAGTTAGAAACTGAGTTGTTATAGTAGTATTTCTTAAGTTGATTGAGAGTATGTGTATATAGGTGCACGGATCCCGAGTCATGTAAACGCCAAATTGCTATTGATTTCGAACAAGAGAGACCACTTTGGAAGCTTACCTGCTATGGACACGGCAAAAAGTAAGTCATTCTATTACGACTTTCATGCAAGCTATCTTGGGATTCTTCAAGAGAGATTTTGCTTTCTTAGTTGCTTGACATTTGGTGTTTCCAGTAATTGTCTTCTGGTTTCATGTGGTTAATGGTTTTTTGTTTCTAGTCGCCCATGTGACATTGTTGGTGACATCAGCTATGAAGAATTGAGAGCAGTAGCCTATGACGAGGCCAAGAGGGGAGTGCCTTTATCATCAATTGTAAGCAAAAGAATTGACAAACCCCATATTAAATGCACTTTCTTAATGTACGGTTCTGCGCCGTTCAGTTCATAATTTGTTATTAAATAAAGATCCATCAATAAATATTTGCGGTTGTTCTTGATACAGGTTGAGAGGGAAAGAAACTTAGTCAATTCCAAGCTACTTGAATTTGGGAACTTGCTTCGTAATCCTTATGTCATTTCAAATACTGTTACTCCTGGGCCAAACCCGTTTCCTTCGACCAATCTCAAAGTGCCTCAACCGAACAATCAGAACAATGCACCTCCTACTGTTTCAAGTTTTAGTCAACTTGGATCTTCTCCTGGACTAAACATAAGGCATGATACTTTCCTGTGATTAAACTCTATTTCATATCCTTGTTGAAATTGAATGAATCTACATAACTCATTTTCTCTGGCTTGTAACTGGGCAGGATTCTTCAAGCTCTTATGGTTTTTACTGATTTGTTATTTTTTTTTTCTCTTTTTGCAGCAATCCACCACCATCAAATGCTACTTTTCCACAACCAAGTCCCTTTCAAATTCCTGCCCAGAACATGGGTGGTGGATTTGGGAATAATAACTTCCAATTTGGAACTCAAGGTACAGAATTAAACTTCATTTGCTTATATTGTTATCTATCATCTTATTTACAACTGTACTTCTGCATCTTTAGGCGGTCAAAATCCTCCACAACCAGTTGGAAGTTCCGCCATCTTTTCCAACTTCAACAGTGGTTTTGGGAATACCGGAAACAATCCATCTGCATTATCTTCGGCAGGACCAGTTCAATTCCCTAGTTCTCAAAGTAATCAGTCACCCTTTACTTCTACTGTGGGTATGGCTGGCCAAGCATCTGTGTAAGTCTTGCTTATATAACCTCTCCTTTAAAATAGCTTCATTTGTCTTAAAGTTAGTATATTTCTAAACCAAGTAGACAACATCCTCTTTCGCCATCTTGAACCAACTCAAGGTTTCTTTTCTTCCAAGTTTGTATCAATTGAAAAAGATTTATTAGTGAAGATGAGATATCTTGCGTAATTTTCTCAGGGGAGGAACTGCGAATGTGCCTGAGGATTCACGTATTTGGTTGAAGGAGGAATGGACTCGTGGAGAGGTAAGAAGCTATTCTGTTAGAGTATCTTATCACCAACTGGGAACTTCTCGATATCATGTGTTATTTCTCTTGCAGATACCAGAAGAAGCGCCTCCTGATCAATATGTATGGTGATTCATTTATTTACCTGTCAAAATGAAAACACCGATATCCACTTTTGAAGAATCTAAGGTTTCACATGAAACCATTAATCGTCTGCTCAACCACGGGAAGGGAGAAAGTAGTTGGTGAGTCAGGAAAAAAAGGGTCGGAAAATTTGGAGCCAACAGAACAAGTGAAAGCTGTTCCAGAACCTGAGAGCTCATGGTGAGTTTCATCTGCATAGAAGATAGAATGGGTGAAATGTCAAGTTTCAACTTTCAAGACTGAAGTCAAATTAGCATTATATTTGGAAATCAGATCTAACCAGAATACCTCTGAATTTGATGTTCTTATATTTTCCCTTTGAATTCACCCTGTTTGTGGTTCTAAAATTTCAAGATTTTGAGGCAAATGAAAAGTGTTTGTTTATTTAATTTTGATCCAATTGGTGTTTTCTTTTTCAATTTACTCTTCTGTCCAAGTTGATCCACAAACCTATATTTATACTGTTTTAATGGTCAAAATCATAACAACAATTTCACACATTTTTTGTCGTTTTTCGAAGTAGTCTGATATTGTCCGTTATGGAACCATTTATAGTCCGGTATTTTCTTTTTGTCAGTGTTTGGGAAATAAAAAAAAGTTTCCGGGTACTAAGTTTTGGGTGGAAACAAAATTTTTTTTGATTCCTCCAAACATCACCCTTAATTATTTGTTAAGTTTTTATTGATTCATTGCTCCCCTCTCACCTCTACTAGAACTCCCATACCACCATTATATTCCGCTAACCTCCAACATTAATGTCGGCAATCACCATCATCAAATCCAGTTGGCGCTTCTCTCTCTTCTTTTCTTTCTTCTCCCTCTCCTCGTATCCTTTCTCCCTCTCTCATTCTCTCACGAAGTTCCCGCAAAGGGGATTTCTCCTTCGCAAGAAACTCGTCTGGTTTTCCAGACGAATGAAACCTACCTTCGTCTGGAAATCAGATGAAGGGTTTTGTTGAAGGGGACAACCCTTCGCCGGAACTTAGACATAGAAAGAGAGAAGAAAAGAGGGGAAAGGGAAAGAAGAGAGAGACAGATAGAGGAGAAGAGAAAAGAGAGACAAATAGAGGAGAGAGAGTGAGAGAGAGAAGGGAGACAAATAGAGGAGGAGAAAAGAGGAGAGAGAAAGGTGTCGTTGGCCGTCGCCGGCCATTTCCGTTCTGAGGTTTTATGTCGGAGACATGCGGAGTGTGTTTGGTGATTGTTTTTTGAGTTTTCAACTTTTTTCTCCGAAGACTTTTCTTTTTTCCCGCACCCTCCTTTCATTTGATTTTACCACTATCTTTTCCATGCTTATGAATCTTTAGGATAGTGAATAATTCATCCCAAATCTCAAACATTAAAGTAATATCAAATCTTCTCTAGGATCTTCTCTCAATCTTTCTGATTACAGGTATATAAGTAAGACAATGCAATATTTACCTCTATACATTTCTCCATTTATTTCAATCTAACAGAAAACGCTCTCAGTATTTTAATAAGAAAATGGCAACTAATCAGTTTACTCCGAAGACCTTATTTTTCATTGCTTTATTGTTTTTAGCAATTGGTATGTATTGTTTTTTCATTATTTTCTGTTTCATTGTGGGTTTCTTTTTAATCTTATATGAGAATGTTTACAGACCCCTTCCTGTTATATTAGAATAAATCTACTATTTTTTGTGTGCTAGTTGGACAGTAAAATAGTAAAGGTAAATTATACATTTTTTTTACCGCAAATATTTAACATAAGTTTACGTATGTTTGCAGCAAAGACGATGATCCTTGATGTTGAAAGTTGCCAGACTAATTGGCTAGATTTATGCGATCATGGAAACGACTACCCTTGTAGACAGAAATGCTATAATGTGTATGGTAGTGCTATGACTGAAGCATTTTGTTATGGTGTTTGGCCTATTCTTTATCCCTATTGTATTTGTGAATATAGATGTTAACCATAAGATGTGCATGATCAAAATCTCATTCTCTCAACATTTCTAATGAAAAGGAGAAACTAATAAATTAAGGGTTTATAGTAATGGATTCTCATGTGTTTTTATACTTTTCTTTTTGTTGAAAGATGTTTTTTATACTTGATTAAGTAATAACCAGTACATCCTCTGATGCAACTTAATTCGCCACCTTTGGAAAATTGATGGTTGAGTTTGTTCGTATAGAATTTCCCAAGAGATATCTTTCAAAAGATTGTCTAACAATATTGTGTGGGCCAATATTTTTTATTTGACTTTGTCAACGGGTTAATGTGCCCGACACTAACAATAAATAAATGGGTTAGAGGGCCCGACCCTAAATAAAAAGAATGAAAAAAATACTAACAACTGGACACGTAAAAAACAAGCAAAGGGAATAAAGTATGTCATAACTCTGACTGTACTACTTCATGTTTCTGATTCTAATTACATCATTTTTATCTTCCGAAACAATCTTTAATAAGTCGGCAGGTAACATGCTACCCTCCATCTCCACCCCATGGTAGGCTTTAACTTTGATAAGTAATCGGCAGCTTGGTTAATTCCACGATAATCATGTATGATAGAACAATCTTTCATTTGTGTTCATAGCTCACGAATGTCTCGTACTATCCTGACTAATCGCCACGGGGGCGCCTCCAAATCAGATTGCAGTATTGAAACTGCTTGAGTTGAATCCGTTGCGATCTTCACTCTCCTCGTACCGAACTTAATAGCCAACTGTAATCCCATTCTAATAACTTGCATTTCATGCATTATAACTGAAATACTTCATGTTTTCGCTGATGCTGCTACTATGATGCTCCCTCCAAGATCGCGAATAATTGCGCCAAATCCACCTGATTCGGCTTCATACGACCCGTCGGTGTTTATAAGGACTTGCCCTAGCGTTGGGTCAGCCCATTTGCAGGAGACGGTTGCCTCTAGCCTAAAAAATGGCCAGATTCCACTGTTCAAGGATCTGATGGGATTCGGCAGACCCACTGGCCCTTCGTTTCCAGGTTGCCACCTTGGTCTCAACACCACTGACCACAGTTCAGTACAGTATTTCAGCTGATTTAGCCTCCCCTCTAAATACACAATTATTTCGATCCCTCCAATATTGGTTGACCTGAATCCCTCTTACTATATTTACGTTGGTTGTTGGTAGACTGCCTTTGTCACCGACTCTTTTCTAAAAAAAATTGTTATTTTTTTGTTCTCCTCCCACCTCCACCAGTGGCAAGGACAGAACTTTTTTTTTTTGTGGGAGCACACTTTTGTAACTATCAATAAAAAGGTTTGTATGCAGAAAGAAATGTTAGGAGGGTTGGAGTTAAAAGTGAAACGAAAAGTTACGTATGCACACACTAAATTACAAAGCCCACCTATTTTTAACCACTCATCAGAAAAATTAGGGAAATTTTGGTCAACAGAAACTACTCGTACACAAAATGGTTTCCTTGGCCACGAACAAAGAGATGTACAAATATGAACATGGAGAAAAAAAAATTTATCTCGCGATTTCTTTGTTGCCTGCAACAAAGGAGGTTATCTTGCACTTCTGTGAGAGAATTTGTGTGGACCATGAACGACTCTAGAAATCTAGCCATTGCTTGTCCGATATCGATCCTTTTTGGGCTCAGTAACTTGATGACTCCTCCATTAGTGCTTTCGGGGAATGAGCTTTGTAAGTCGTTTCCGTCCACCATGACTTCCGCTAAGTCATCGATGGTTAGAGTAGCGAATTGTTGAAGGAAAGGGTTGTTGGGTGCATCCATAGTTTGAGTGAAGGGTGTAGATAATCACAAAATATTTTTACAAAATAATTTTTGAGCGAAAACGAATTTATTCCGAAATTTACAAATTGTTGAGAGCAAACTAAGAATTTTCAAAAATGTTTTTCACGTTGATTTCGGAGTAAAATTGTACTTTCACAAAACAATTTTTTCTTCAAATATTATTTGGATTTGGGTCTGATTTCATAATGGTGGCCAATATATGGACAATCGAATATTTTATATGAACAACTATTTTAAGTGGACAAATGATAAAATTAGAAATTTTATATGGACAACAATTTTATAGGGACAACTCTCTAATATATTTCACTCATGTCCTCTAAAACTTAGAATTTTCAATTTAAGTTCTCTCATTCTCTTCAACTTTGTAGGGACAGATCTATTCAACTATCATCCATGTCTTAACTAGAGCTAAATTATATATACAAGCAAGGTGTTGGATGAAAGACTTCATCCAAAATCTCCAAAAGAATAAAAAATCCCGCCAGATTGCTTCATTGACTTTTAATACACTTAATCAATTCAAACACACCAAATCTGATTTTGGTGTGTTTGAATTGATTAAGTAGTTTTAGCTTCTGCACGTGAAGACACCAAATCTGATTTTGGTGTGTTTGAATTGATTAAGTAGTTTTAGCTTCTGCACGTGAAGAAGGGGTTGTTATCTTATTTAGCTCCCATCACCTAAGTTGTCTGTTTGCCGATGTATTTGATGTTCTCTTCTATTTGGCCCCTCTCTCTGCTCCTAAGTGAAACAAACATAAGCATTTTCCAACTATGAGAGGTGAGTAATTATAATCAAATTTTGCTCCTTGGCGTCTCAATCCTGCGTGCATTTTACTATAAGTTTTCTGTCCTGTTGATGCACTTTAATAATTGTCTATTGTGTTCCTGGCCATGTTTATTCTCATTTCATCGGCCAACATTAGTGCTTATTGGTAAACTGGAAGAGTACATTACGATTATAATTTTGATTTATTTCTTCTAAAGTTTGATTCTTAGGGTTTAAAAGTCCAATCAGATGGCTAACCAATGCAACTGATAACTCTCCCAAGGTCTCCAACCTGAATTCGCATATGCAATGCTTGCAAATCATGTTTGCTTTGCAAACACCGTTTGCAATTTACATTATGCAAACACATGTTTGCAGAATAGTTTGTCGCAAACACATGTTTGCAAAACTTTTTTTGCAAAACACATTGTTGCAAACACATAAATGCATAACAGATTATTGCAAACACATGTTTGCAGAAAAACGTAAGGAAAAAATGTCGTTTTTTACAAGATTTTTTTTTTTGTCATTGTTTTAGGGAAATAAGCAAAGTTTCTGGGGCAATAAGTTTTGGGTGGAAACAATTTTTTTTGTTTCCTCCAAACATCACCCTTTCCATTTTTATTCTTTCTTCTTCTCCTCTGAACTCCGGCGACCTCCACCGGATTCCACCGACTTTCACCATTAATGCCTGCGATCACCATCGACAGAGTTCTCTCTTCTTTCTTCTTGAGTTCTTTCTTCTCTCTCTTTTCTTCTTTCTCTCCTCTTATCATCTCTCCCTCTCTCATTATCTAACAAAATTTCCGGCGAAGGGGATCTCCTTTCGCCGAAAACTCGTCTAGTTTCCAGATGAAGGGTTTCGGCGAAGGGAAAACCCCTTTGCCAGAACTGTAACAAAAAAAAGGAGAGGGGAAGAAGAGAGAAAGATAAAGATAAAGAGAGAGAGGCAGATAGAGGAGAAGAGAAAGAGAGAGAGAAGAGAGAGATAAAGAGAAACACGTTGTCGGTCGTCGCCGACCATTTCCGGCCGGCACCTTCATTCCAGAGACTTGAGGGGAGTGTTTAGTTTGAGTTTTTTAGGTTTTCCACCGTCTTTCCCGGAAACTTTTCTGCTTTCCCCAAAACGGTGGTTTTTTTTTTTTGAAAAAAAAATATTGAAAGTGGTTCTTGCTAAAAAGCTAATGAAAAATCATTTCTAAATATATAATTTTTATAGAAATCCAACATCTCAGACAAAAGTTATATCGATTTAAAGTTTAAAGAAAAATAAAAGTATTTAGTTACACAAAATGACAAAAAAAATGTATTTTACTATTTTTGTACTTTTTGACTTCAATAGTAATTTTAAAATATTTTGAGTTTTTTGTACTTATTTTCTACATTATTTTGACCTATATAGCTAATACCCCTAATATTTTGAAGAATTTCTCCTTTCACATTTCCTTCCCATCACGTTTAGGGAGACCACTATAAAATGGGGTGAACCTCAATAGCCATGGGTCTCGATAAATTAGGTTTTATTAAATCTTAGTACATGAAGGGTTTTCTTTCTTCGAATTAAGTTTTATTTTAGTCAATTTGGATCAAATTAAGGGTTGTTTACTAATTCCACAAGGTCTGAGCCATGGTCGGAACTGAAAAATGGAAAGCTGCTAAATTTTGAATGATCAGACTTTGATCATCTTCGTCAAGCAAACATGGAGTATGGGTAATTAATCAATTGATTAGGTTTCCATTATTATTTCTTCATCAAGGATTTTGCTACATTAGATAAGACAATATTTATTTCTCAAATTTTACTTCTTTTATTATTTCCAGGCTTTCTATGAGTGGATATTAACATCTCAAGATGGGTTTTCTCTACATGAACATGAGCTAAGGCGGTCGGTGGGTGCAAAATCAGTGGGGATTTCGGATGCATGAATCTCTTATGGGCAGCGATCTTTTTCATAACTCATTCTCTAAGTAAACCTGACATCAAATCTTTCCATCTCTCTCTAACCTCTCATGTGATATATGTTAATTTTGGTTTCAGCAATTTGGGCGTTTTATTCACGCATTAGTTGACACCTGTCTGGCTGTCTCACTCTCAATCTCTTTAACTAGACATTTTGACACTTGTATTTTCCACCACCTGCATGCTTGTCCCTTTTTGCTATCCTCGTATATCCTTCAGTTTGGCTACCTATACAGTTATCTTGGTTTTCACTTGTTCCTTTTTTTATAAACTTAAAGCCACACAACTGTATTGTGATTGCACCTACCAGGCAGGATGGATTGGCTTAAGACCGGAATGTTTGACTTAGCCATTCCTTTACTTGATTTGGGAAAGCTTCTAGCTGTCTGTACTCCACGTTAAGGAACTCAGTCACTATGGATTCTTCCAAGCAACCTCTTGATTCCAACACAAGACCTGTCTTCAAAGATGGAAGGGTTATTTTCCAAATATCCTCCAACTTTGTGACCAACTTCCTGCCTAGCCCCCTACTTTATCAAAAATACCCAGATTATCCCCTTTTTCAGATTCCGTTATAACACCGTTAACCAGTCATCATTTTTCAAAGATGGAAGGGTTATTTTCCAAATATCCTCCAACTTTGTGACCAACTTCCTGCCTAGCCCCCTACTTTATAAAAAATACCCAGATGGTCCTCTTTTTCAGATTCCGTTATAACACCGTTAACCAGTCATCATTTTTCTCTCTTCCATTTCATCCCCTCTCTGCCACCTAACCTTCTCGCCACCTCATCGTCTTCACCGGCGAAGGTCGCTGCCTGGTCAATTTTCCGGTCGACGACCTTCAAACATAAAAAAGAAAAAAATTACTTTTTTCCTCTC
The DNA here is from genome assembly GCA_002897215.1 of Eschscholzia californica subsp. californica. NCBI lineage: Eukaryota > Viridiplantae > Streptophyta > Magnoliopsida > Ranunculales > Papaveraceae > Eschscholzia > Eschscholzia californica. Next base: position 214,683 of record BEHA01000736.1, read on the forward strand.
TCCCTCTCTAATTTTTTTTTAATATTAATATTAAACTTAAAAAGTTAGCTAATAAGTCGAAACATTGGAGTCGCACTGTTTTTTACTTCATTGACTCTAAGCTTGAGTCTTTGATTAAGGCTTTACAAATCCAAGAGGACCCTAATATTATTGCTCACATTCAACAGGAAATTGAAACTCAATATGCTAGGAAATAGGGTTTTTGGAAAGAAAAATCTAGGGACGATAATATAAAATTAGGAGACCGTATTACCAAATTTTTTCATGCTAAAGATTTAGCTCGGGGCCAGACTAATCAAATATTAAGTATTAAAAACTCTAATAATATTTGGACGGATAACAAGGATGAAATCTATGACATTTTTTATACCACTTTCAAAAAATCGCCACTACGTCTAATCCTTCTGCTAATGCTAACATTTTGAACTTATTTCAACCTGCTATTTCAGAGGAACAAAACATGTTTTTAACAATGTGGCCTACTCTTGATGAAATTCATATAGCTGTTAAAAAACTTAGAGTTGAGGCAGCTCTTGGTCCGGATGGTTGTCCTTTTTTTTCTTTCAGCATAATCCTTCTGCTAATGCTAGCATTTTGAACTTATTTCAACCTGCCTTTTCAGAGGAACAAAACATGTTTTTAACAATAAGCCTACTCTTGATGAAATTCATATAGCTGTTAAAAAACTTGGAGTTGAGGCAGCTCTTGGTCCGGATGGTTATCCCTCTTTTTTTTTTTCTTTCAGCATAATTGGAATATTATTCAGGAGAGTATTCATCAAATGGTAATTTTTTTTTCACTCACAAACAAATGCTTCTGGATATTAATCATACACACATTTTTTTGTTATCTAAAACAAAAAAATCCTCAAACTCCAAATGATTTTCGTCCGATTAGTTTACTTAACACTACTTATAAAATTATAACTCGTGTCTATGGCGGATAGGTTTAAAACCACTTTAGATGATATCATATCTCCTTTTTAAACTGCTTTTGTTCCGGGTAGGCACATTACTGATAATATTATTATGGCGCATGAATTAGATCATTCTTTCAAGTATGTTAAAGGGGCAAAATCTTATTTTGGGTTAAAACTAGATATGTCTAAAGTTTTTGATCTGGTAGAATGGTCTTTCATCATGGATATGATGCATGCATTGGGTTATTCTGAAGCTTGGTCTGATTTAATTTATAAATGTTTGTCGTCTGGTTCTTCTTCTATCCTTATTAATGGTAGACCCACTACATGTTTTAATCCTTCTAGAGGAGTCAGACAAGGCGATCCTCTCTCCTCTTTTCTTTTCTTGATATGTATGGAAGCTCTCTCTAGGTTATTAGATAAGCATACTCATAGTGGACAATTTATATAATTTATAATACCACATTCATCTCTTCATATTACTCATTTAGTTTTCACTGATGATTGTATTATTTTTGGTGAAAATAATCTGCATATTATAGACACTCTGAAGCATATCCTTCATATTTTTTGCATGGTTCTGGTCAAATGATTGATTTTTCCAAATCTGGTATCTTCTTTAGCAATAACACACCTAAAAGGTTTTCGAGAATTATCAGTAGTTCTATGAAAGTGCAAAAAATGGACCCACATGATAAATATCTCGGTTCTCGGCTTTTTATTCAGAAGAAAAAAATAGAAACCTTTAGCGCTAAACTATCTTCTTGGAAGAATAATCTTCTATCTCTAGCAGATCGCACAGTTGTGGTTAACGCAATCGTTGATACAGTTCCTAAATATCAAATGCAATGTTTCAAACTTCCTAAACACATTTGAAGGAAAATTGAAGCAGCCCAATGTGCATTTTGGTGGGGAAACAAGAATAAGCCACACACTAAAGTTTGGCATACTATATGTAAACAGAAAGAGCATGGTGGCTTGGGTATACATGTTCCTGAAACTGATAATGTTGCTTTGGTAACCAAGATAGCTTGGAAACTTCTTACTTCCAGACCTAAGCCGTGGACTCTTTTACTTCAGGCCGAATATTATCATAATAGAGAACCTTCGGGACTTCATAAAACTTATAATTCTTGCCTTTGAAAAGGTATTTGTAATACTTTTTCTATAGTTGAATCTAATTCTATTTGGGAGGTGCATCAAGGTACGAAGATTAACATTTGGAATCACAATTGGATACCTCACTTCCCTTCACCTATCACTAACACTTATGGGTCCACACTTAGCACAGTTAGTCGATTGATTCAGGATGATACTTGGCACATTCCAACCGTTGATAACACTCTAGAACCACACCTAGTTATAAATATTATGACTATTTCTATAAGGGTTATTTCCCAAATGGCCTCCAACTCTGTGACCAGCTTCCTATCTGACCCCTTACTTTAGCAATAGTTCCCGTATGGCCCCCTTTTTCCGTTATCTTTAACATCTGTTACTCTCTTTCCTCCATCTCATTTTCTCTCTCTGCCACATCATCATCTTCACCGGCAGGCCAAATCTCTAGGCGGCGACCTTCAAAAATTTTATTTTTATTTTCTCTTTCTCTAAAAAAAATATTTTTAAAATTCTCTCATCTCTCTCTCTAAACTCCGGCGAAGGGGGTTTCCCTTTGCCAGAGGCCTGTTCATCACGAACAAACCCAGATCAGGGACTGTTCTTGATGAACAGGCCTCCGGCGAAGGGAAGCCCCCTTTGTCGGAGTTTAGAGAGAGAGGGAGGAGAGAATTTAAAAAAAATAAAATAAAATTTATAGAGAGAAAAAAATTTGAAGGTCGCCAGCCGGAAATTTGGTCGGTGGGCGACCCCTGCCGGTGAGAATGATGATGTGGCGTGCTGAAATGATGTGGCAGAGAGAGAAATGAGATGGAGGAGAAAGAATAACGGAAAAAGGGGGTCATACGTGAATTATTGCTAAAGTAGTGGGCTAGGCAAGAAACTGGTCACAAAGTTGCGGTTCATTTGGGAAATAACCCTTTCTATCAAAAGGACCTTAATGATACTAGGCGTTGGACTCTTACGAAGTCAGGGGACTATTCTGTTTATAAAAAAAAAATTAATGCTAGTTCTTATGTTGCTTAAGATGAGGTCTCCTTCTGGAACCACATTTGGAATATACAAACTTTGCCGCGTATTCAGATTTTATTTGGAGTTGTGTTAATGCTTTACCTCTTAATACTAAGCGTTGTTATATTATTAAATGTAGTGATATTTGCCCCGTCTGCCATATATCTAATGAAACTGATACTCACTTATTTTTACATTGTTCATTGGCTCGAAGTATATCGTCTCATTTCGACATTAGAATTGATTTAATCATGACATCTACTATGAAGAATTGGATATCTTCTTGGTTTATCTCTAGTAATACATCAGACCCCATAGACCTCACCATGTACTCTATTATCTTGTGGCAAATATGAAAACATAGATGCACACTCCTCTTTGAAAACAAACAACAAACCCCAGATCAAATCATCTGCCATATGACCTATTCCTATAATCTGTTTAGGTCTAATGTTACTCAGCAAGTTATTACTTCTCATGATCAATCAATTCCTTCTCCTGATATGTGTTGGACTTCGCTTGTTTTTAGTATGGTCAAGATAAATGTTGATGTTTCTTTTATAGCGGGGGCTAAACCAGCAGCTATTAGTTGCATCCCTCATGATTATAAATCCAACTTTCTTCTAGCCAAAGCAGATATGATTAGATGACGCAACAGCGAAGAAGGAGAGTGACGAGCACTCTTGTTAGCCCTCCAATGGGCGTTCCAGCTCCGTTTTTTGTAGATAGTAATCGAATAAGACTCTTTGAATGTTATTGACGCAGCTTCATTAGGAAAGAGCACCGAGTTGCTGGTGCTTTAAGCAGACGAGCTTCTCTGTTATTAACTCTTTCTCAAGAAATTGTAGGGTTCGATTGTTTAAAAGACCTGTACGAAGCTGATGATGATTTTCAGCAAATCTGGGATAAGTGCACTAATCAGGAACCAATTGCAGATTACTATATCAGTTTCGGATTCTTATTTAAAGGTAATCGTTTATGTGTTCCTGTTTCTTCTTTACGGGAAAAACTTATTCGGGAGTGACATGGAGGAGGATTAAGGGCTCGTCTAGGAAGAGATAAGACTATTGCAAGTCTGGAAGAAAGGTATTTTTGGCCGCAATTGAAAAGAGGCGTGGGAAAAATTATTCAGAAATGTTATACTTGTCAAGTTTCGAAAGGACAAGTTGAAAACACTGGTCTTTACCTGTTCAAACATAGCCAAGTTGTTCTTCAGAGAAGTTGTACGCCTACATGGAGTTCCTAAGTCCATCACTTCAGATCGAGACACAAAGTTCATGCGCCATTTTTGGATTACCTTATGGAAACTGTTTGGAACTTCGTTAAATCGAATTACTAACGCACATCCTCAAACTGATGGGCAAACTGAAGTTACAAATAGAACACTTGGCAACATGGTTCAAAGTATTTATGGGAACACACCCAAGCAATGGGATTATGCTCCCTCAGATGGAATTTTCATACAATAATGTTGTACATAGTGCAACAGGTAAATCCCCATTTTCAGTTGTTTACACTGCTATACCTCATCATGTGGTAGATTTGGTGAAACTTCGTAAGGGTCCAGGTCATAATGTTGCTTCTGAGAACATGGCAAAAGATGTGGTGGCTATTCGTGAAGAAGTGAAACAAAGACTTGAGCAGAATAATGCCAAGTATAGGACTGTAGCAGATAAACATCGTAGAGAGAAAGTATTTCAAAGACAAAACTTTCCCAAATGTTTCTGCCGTCCTGTTAAGTAAATTTTTGATGAAGAAAATACTCATTGAAGACAACAAATTTCTCTCTACCAAATAAAGACCGAACTCTGCTCTGATTCTCCATGGGAGTTCTCTCTCCAACCCTCTCAATCGACTTCTAAAAGTGTAATTGATTATCTCTCTCCAACCCTCTCAATCCATTATCAAACCAGATTTTTCTCTCTAACCCTCTCAATCGAGTTTTAAAAGTGTAACTAATTTTATCTCTCTAACCCTCTCAATCCATTAACATACCAGATTTCTCTCTAATCCTTTCAATCAATTTCTCTGTACCAAAATCAATGAGATCCCGCCCCTTCCATTTTGATTTTCTAAGAGTGTAACTGATTGCTGAAATGAAATTTCATAGGGTGAAGAGATGAAAATATGGGTATGATTCTAAATTTTAGAGAGAAAAAGAGAGAGAGATTTTGGCCGCTGCTATTTATAGAGCTACTAAGAGCTATTTAGAGAGCTGCCTATTTGTAGATACACTTTTTGCTAATTACAGAGAGTTCGACTTTATCACAACTTATTAGGTATTTAGAATTAGACCTCTATTTTACAAATAGGTCCTTCCCTCCATCTAAAACCCTTAATCTCTTCCCTCCAAAACTTCTTAAAACCATTCTTTCAACTTTTATCTTGATGTGTTAGGTTTTCAAGACTTCTTTAGGTAGTTTTCAAAGAAATCTTGTTATAGATTTATCTTGAATCATGTATACTCATGGAAGTAGGTTTCTCTTTAGCTCTTTAGGTAGTTTTCACAGAAATATTGTCATAGAAGAAGATGATATTTTGTTGCCATATTTTTTGTTGGTTCTGGTCGAAAATTTCGATCTAAATTCGGTGGTTCCTGCCGAAAATCCATCTTTTTATTTGTTGTCATATTTTTCTTATAGTTTTTTGTTATTTTTCACCGATTCCTTTTTGTAAAAACGTCACCGAAAACGCTCATCGTTCTAAGCATTATTTCACCGAAAATCTGGGTCGTTCATAAAAGTTAGGAAAAAATGTTGACCTAGAAATCTAAGTTCTTTTTGGAATAACCACCACAAATGAGTTTATTTTACCTCTAAATTTATGTCTTCACTTAGAATGTTATTATATGAGTCCAACGAAGAGTTGTGGTTGAGTTATTCTATATCAAACTCTTCCATTAATGAAGCTGCTTGACAACCAAGCTACTCCATTAATGTACCTTCGTCATTGTTAGTTTCTTCCATTACTAGTGTTTCTAGTAGATTGTTCATAATTGTGGTGGTGATTGTTGGGATGGTGGAAGGTGTTGGTGGTGAAGTTTAGGAATGAATGAGATAAAATATCTTCTACTCCATAATCAATTTTTTGTTTCAGTTTGATCTTCACTAAAATTTGATTTTAGTCCTTATGTGCTCTGTAAATAGCAAAACCTTATTTACAGAGAAAGTGAAAAGATTCCAACTTTTGGGTTCTATGAACAACCAAAGTAGCTATGTAAATAGTTTTGGCCGAGATTTTTAGAAAGATAGTTGAATACATAATTAAAAGAGAGTATTTTTAGTAAGTAAAAAAGAAAAATTAACAGTCAAATGGACGGTAACGGTCAAAGGGGAGCATCTGAGTATTTTGTATAAAGTAGGGAGCTACACGGAAAACTGGTCACAAAGTAGGGAGTCCTTTGAAAAATAACCGAAGTTATAAAGCTAAATTGAGAGCAATAGTCCCACGTAATCTTTAGGATAGTGAACAATTCATCCCCAATATTAAACATCTAAAGTAAAATCAAATCTTCTTCTCTAAGATCTTCTCTCAATCTCTCTAATTACAAGTATATAAGTAAGAAATGCATTATTTACCTCTAAACATTTCTCAATATTTTAATAAGAAAATGGCAAATAATCAATTTACTCCTAAGACCTTGTTTTTCATTGTTCTATTGGTTTTCGCTATTGGTATGTGTTCTTTTTTCATTATTTTCTGTTTCATTGTGGGTTTCTTTTTAATCTTATATGAGAATGTTTACAGACCCCTTCCTCTTATATTAAAATAAATCTACTACTTTTTGTATGCTAGTTGGACAGTAAACCAGTAAAGATAAATTATACATTTTTTTACTGCAAATATTTAACATAAGTTTACGTGTGTATGCAGCAAAGACCATGACCGTTGATGCTGAAAGTTGCCACACTGCTTGGCTAGGTTTATGCCCTCATGGAAATGAGGCCCCTTGTAAACAGAAATGCTCTAATGTGTATGGTAGTGCTGCGATTGAAGCACATTGTTATGGTATTTGGCCTAGGCCTGATACCTATTGTTTTTGTATCTATAGATGTTAACCATAAGATGTGCATGATCGAAATCTATTTCTCTCAACATTTCTAATGAAAAGGAGAAACTAATAAATTAAGGGTTTATAGTAATGGATTCTCATGTCTTTTATACCTTTATTTTTGTTGAAAGATGTTTTTTATACTTGATTTAGTATTTACCAAGTACATCCATTGTTTATCGCATAAAAAAAAAGTACATCCATTGTTTGATGTCTTTCAAAAGAATGTCTACCAATATTGGGTGACCTAAATCCCTCTTATTATATTTACGTTGATCATTGGTAGACGACCGTTGTCATGGATCCATCACTAAAAATAATTTGTTTTTTTTTTCCTCCTCGTACCTCCACCAGTGTTGAGGCCAGAATTTTTTTTGTTGTCTGGACACATTTAGTAATTATAAGTAAAAAGTTTGTATAAAAAAAAATGCTAGGAGGGTTGGAGTTTTTGCAACAGAAAAAAGGAGGGTTGAAGTTAAAAGTGAAATGGAAAGTTATGTACACACTAAATTACAAACCCCATTTATAACCAACTCGTCTTAAAAGCTAGGGAAATTTTAGTCCACACGGACTACTTGTACACAAAAGGGTTCTTAGGTCAAGAACAATGAGATATACGAATATGAACATGGAAGTCGCGATTTCTTTGTTGCTTGCAACATAGGAGGTCCCCACCAACATGTTTTCGTCATATATATCTCTCTCTTTGTCCCTCTTTTGCTCTCTCCCTTAATCTGACAATAACTATCCTTAATAAGATTACTTCTTTCTCCATTCATCCATCTCGACCTTACTCTCTCTTGATCTCTTTTAATCATTGTTTATGTAGCTGGTTAAGGATTTATCTCAAGATTGTTCATCTTCTACTTTCTTTTTGTTGCGGACTGAATACAAATTTGGTCAGAAGAGTTGGTCTTTCACCAAGTCAAATACGAATGTTGATCTGGGTTTGTAAAAAGAGTGCCAACTATATAATTTCCGAAATAAGTTAAGGGATTGGTTATGGAGAAGAACTAAGTGAGTGTGTGATTATTTGTGTAGGCATATAGACTTTGTTATATGATCAGGGTTGAAGTTTAAAAGTGTCATTTGAAGTGCGTTTAATTTGAATTAGGCAAGTAACCTTGGTCTTGGGGCATAACGGCCACGTGCCCCCAGAGTCCTGTGTGGGCTCGACCATGACCTCCACACACCCTCTCTATTAATCGTCCCTTGGTTCTGGAGAAGGAGATTTTCTCCTCAGTCGTAACAAAGAAAAATTGCACTGAAAGAGATATAAAAAATAGTGGTAGGATAAGAGGTCAGTGACATGAGAGGAAGAGTTCTTTTAGGGAAAAAATCATTGGCAATGGGATTCTACCAGCCACCTTTGGTCAGCGAGTAATGTGAAGTGGATAAGGGGGGCTTCCTTTTTTTGCTCCCGGGTGGTGCGATTTAGGAATCCATACCAGAACAACCTATTTTGGTGGTAACCGTTTTCTTCTGGAGAGAGAAAATCGTCTGTTCCCCGTTTCCTTTGGTGAGGGGTTGTCCCTTCGTTGGAATCTCTTTTTCTTTCCGACTACGAGTTTGTTGTTTTGTTTCTTACCCTAATTTAACATCTATAACCATCACAGTAGAGATTTTTGAAGTATTGACGCAAATGGTATGGGAAGAGATTTCATCATCTGACTAACCATTATCAATTGTCGTTGAGGGAGGAGGAAGTCGGTAAAGGTGGTGATGAAGAATGATGTTTCGCCCATTAATGAAGAGATTTCGTCCATTTGGTAGTTCTTCATTGATCAAGATCTCCATTTCTCTACTTGGTTTATAATTTATACTTATGTTTTCGTACAATAAAAGCTTTTGTCGACCTTTAGGGTCTTTTTATTCTTGATCTTGAGGATATTTTCTTTTGTCGACTTTTAGTGTCTTTTCTTTGAGTCTGTGTCTTGTTTAATTTCTTTCCCTTCATGAGGCACTTTACATTCGAAAGTTTTGTGTAGAACTTTACGTTGTAACTCTCATGTAATTCTTAGAGGAATTAGAATTCTCGTACCATGTAATGATGTGGATCGATTTCAATATGAATGTTATTGTGGTTTTTCTCAAAAAAAAAAAAAAATTATTTGGAAATGTACGTCACTTTAGGATCAAATGAATTAATTGTGAGTTGTAAAGGACCCAAACTAAATAAATTCAAAACTTTATGACCCAATAACTAAATAGTATGATTCTTCCTGCTTTACATAATAGTACCAAAGTTCTCTTTCCCTCCATATTTTGATTGCTGAAGAAAACAACTTCCATTGAACTTTGAATAATGCAAACCTAATACTTTCTTTACTTCTCAAAACCCTAAATTTCTTACCTTTACCAGTCTCATTTTGATCGTCTCTTCAATTCAAGATGAGAAAATTATTCCTCTCACCCTTATATTTTAGGGTTTCAATTTTTCCCCATTTTCGATTCAATTCAAACCTAGCCCTTGCTACAAACCTTACTCCAGTATCTTCTCAAGTTTCATCAACCCATTCAAACCCCATCAACAACACCGAATTGGAAACCCTAGTTCTCCAACAGTACAAACAAGGTAAATTTCATAACCTTGTTGAAACCGTCATTTCTAAACCCACTGTTCTTCTTGCTGCTTGTAAAAATCTTCACTCAAACAACACCATAAGTGATGATTTAATCTCAAATTCGGTTTCCAGAAGGTTTTCAATCGACGAATTATCTCAACAACTCAAAAATAACAGATTTGATGTTCAAGAATGTTGTGTTAAATTATTGCCTTCAAGACAAAAAGGTGAGTCCTTGATTTTACCCAATTTGAGATTAAAAGTTGTAATTGAAGCTATTAGAATGGTTTTAGAGATCATTTATGATAAACGTTTTGCTACTTTTGCTTATGGTGGTCGTGTTGGAATGGGTAGGCATACTGCTGTTAGGTACCTTAAAACAACTGTTCAAAACCCTAATTGGTGGTTTCGAGTCTGTTTTCGAACAAGTATATTTGATTTTCGACATGTTAGTAAATTAAGTTCGTTCATTGAAGAAAAAATTGAAGATAAGTTCTTAATTGAGTTGATAAAGAGGTTTTTTGAATTTGAAGCATTGAGGATTGAGTTAGGTGGTAATTATATGGGTAGAGGTTTTCCTCAAGAGAGTGGGTTGAGCTCCGTTCTGGTTAATATTTACTTTGATGGATTTGACAAAGAAATTCAAGAACTTCGGTTGAAGATAGATAAGAAAAACCCTAGATTTGACTCTGAAGAACTTAAGGATCAAGTTTTCCATAAGCCTGTAAAAGTATATGCAGTTAGATATTTAGATGAAATACTAGTTATAACTTCGGGGTCTAAAATGCTCACATTGGACTTGAAGAATCAGGTTGTGAACTTTTTAGAAAGAATTTTGGAGCTTAAGGTAGATAAATTAAATACAGCTGTCCATAGTGCTGTCTCAGAGAAGATCGATTTTCTGGGTATGGAACTTCAGGCAGTCCCACCATCGGTTTTGCATCCCCAGCCGTCGGAAAAGGAAATCAGGGCAAGGAAGAAATATGCTAAAATGAAAGCGGCACAAGCTTTGGAACTGAAAAATGCGCGAGAGACTAACCGAAAGAAACTTGGGTTGAAAATAGTTAACCATGTTTTTAAGAAAGTGAAGAGAGGTGATGTATTCAAATTTGAGTTTCAGATAGAGAGAGAGGTGCGAGATGTTTTTAGAAGTTGGGGGAGTGAAACAGTGCAAGAGTTCTTTGGATCTTTGGAGGATCGTTCGGAGTGGTACAGAAAATTCTCTTCTGGTGATTTTCTCTCTTTGAGAACTATTCGAAATCAATTGCCCCATGAGCTCGTGGAAGCTTATGATCTGTTCCAGGAACAAGTATATAAACATCTGACACCTTTTCATGCTAGAAAAGCCTTGGAAGAAGTAGAAAGACAAGTAGAAGAAGAAGAGAAGGAGAACTATGCAGAGAACACTATAGATGACCTAACGAAGCTTTGCATGAAAGTTGCCGCACCTCCAGAACTTGTAAGGAAGTCAGTTAAATTAGCTGGATTCACGAACTCAATGGGGCGTCCTAGGCCGATCAAGTTACTGATTTGTCTAGAGGATACCGATATCATCAAGTGGTATGCTGGTGTGGGAAGGAGATGGCTTGAATTCTTTTGTTGTTGTCGAAACTTTGCATTGGTGAAAACAGTTGTTACTTATCATTTGAGATTCTCCTGTATCCTGACCTTGGCAGAAAAACATGAGTCGACAAAACTCGAAGCTATTCGGCATTATACCAAGGATTTGAAAGTATTTGATGCAACTGGTGCGGAAGAAGTTCACTTTCCCACAGAAAGGGAAATAAAGATGATGGGCGATAAAACCCTTTCAGATCCAAAACCGGTTGATGGGGCATTAACAATGGCTTTGATTAGAATGGTTTATGAAGATTCATCGTCTAATTGCATGGCTCATTTTTGTGATAAATCAGAAACTTCTCTGTATCGGATCCGTTTGCTACAAAATCGTCTCAATGTCAATCCATTGAACACTGAAAAGTGGGTTTCAGGAATGGGTGCTATTCACGAAAGCCTGAACCGGAAGTGTCTTTCACTCTGTTATGACCA
>BEHA01000736.1:237671-275670 GCA_002897215.1 Eschscholzia californica subsp. californica
ATGAAAGAGGGTTTAATGGCTGGAGAGTGTTTCGCTTGAAAAAGAGAAAGAGAGAGATAGAGATGGACCGGTTTTCTGGTTTTAATCGAGATAGAGAGGAGAGATAGAGAGGAGAGATAGAGTGAATCGGTTGAATGAAGAGAGAGAGAGAGATGGAGAGGGTTGTGTCTTACCGGTTTGAATGAGGAGAGAGGAGAGATGGAGATGGAGAGAAATCGTTTGAATGAAGAGAGAGAGATGGAGTGGGTTTGTGTGGATGGGAGGGATGTCAGTCGGCTCCTCTCAATCAAGTCAGAAGTCAGGGAGGGGAAGATGGGAGGGTGTTTTGGGCGGGAAATGTGTGAGGGATAAGAGAGGGAACAAATTCTTTTGGAGGGATAGAGAGGTAATCTAACATTTTGGGTTTTTTTTGAAATATAATTCCCTATTGGGTTGGATTTCCTATTTGGGCTCCTTTTTTGGGCCTTAGATTTATCCTCTTTATGAGAGGAAAATTATAAGGCCCAAAATTCGGGTCAAAATAGCAAATGAAGCCCAACCCGGAATAATAATGCAAAAAAAACCCAAAATTTGAAATTACAAAACATTTATGAAAATTTCTGAACAAAACACAATTTGCTCTCAACAATTTTGTATTTGCTCTCAACAAATTTGTAAATGTATGAACAAATTTATTTTTGTTCACACATAATTATATATGTTGTCACAGTTTCAAAAGTGTTGTAATAGTTTCAAAAGTGTTGCCAACAGTTTAAAAATTGGGTTTTTTTTACATTATTATTCCCGAGTGGGTTTTTTTTTCGTATTTGGGCCCAAATCTTGGGCTTTTCTTACATAGTTTCAGTCTAAAGGAGATTGGTAAAAATTAAAAAAAAAAAAAAGAACAATCCAGAAAACCCTAAAGACGAAGTAAAAACTCTAAGATACAAAATAATAGACCCTAAAATACAAAGTAAAAAAAATCCTAAAATACAAAGTAAAGAACTCTTTTCGTACTTATTTCGGCCAAGAAAGATGCCGATTTTTTTTTTTGAAGAAAGAAAAATCAAGGATTAAGCAAGTTCTATCAATCGGCAACACCTCTTCATTTTCTGTTAAAAATCAATGGTTGAAGAAATAAGAAGGGAAGAAGATGAATTGAATAAGTTATTTTCGTTTAAAATAAATGTGAGATTAGGCAAGTCTACTTAAATATAACCATAATCTTTTAAGTAATATACTTAGAATTAACGGTGTTAATATTTAACGGCGTTAAAACTTAATGGCGTTAAAACTTACATGGTCAATCCTAGTCCACTATCTCTTTGCAAAATAATAAACGGTCATGCCCACCCTTCCGCCAAATAACCCTAGATCTAAACTGAATTGAATTAGATTTCAAAATATTCGTTTTTTTCTAACTCAGTTTGAACGATTGATTTTAGTATCTTACAATCTTACATCGATCTAAATCAAACGAGTCAGATTCAGGCAAACCTGAGAAAGAAAAAAAAAACACCACCTAAATGAAAAGTTGGGGTGGATGAGACTTGAGAGAGCAGCTGCACGATGGTGGAAGCACCCAAAATTCAATAACAGGGCAGGGGTTTGAAAATATCCATCCCCTTAACTCCTATCTTATCGGGAAGAATGGCATCGGCGGCAGCGAAGCTCTTCTTCTCCGTCTTACCCTTAAATTCTCCGGTGCCACCAATATCAAGAATAGGAACATCACTCTCATTATTCCTCAACAAGTCTGATAATTTCATCTTCCCCAGAATCGCCAATACCCATTCCTATAAAACAGCAACAACAACAACAACAATTACAGCAAACCGGAAGAATCAAACAAACAGTAAAACAAAGACGAAGAAGAAGAAGAAGAATGAGAAGAAGGTGGAAGTGGTTTCTTCCTCTTCCCCTAAGACTTCCTCTGCTGAATCTTTGCTCAAGTTGAAGAGAAGGACTCGTTCTAATACAGTCTTTCAACTCCCTGAGAATTTCCAACTTAATGATGAAACTCACATACCTGTTATGATTACTGAGGTTTTGGAGGTTTTTCAGGGTTTATCTCTTCATTCCTTTGTTGATTGTACTCTTGGAGCTGCTGGTCATTCTTCTGCTGTTAGTTTCTCTCTCTCTCTCTCTCTCTCTCTCTCTCTCTCTACCCACCATTTTATATCATAAGAGAAGCTTGATGGAGCCAAGTTCAAAGAGAAATCAGTTTACCCAGTTCTCTTATTTCATTTGATTACAGTAGTTTTCATAAAGGTGCAGTTTTTCCTTATTATTGTAAGTTAAAATCTTCATAGGCTGATCATTTTCATTGAAGATGAGGAAAAGGATTTTTCTATCCTACCCATTTTAGGGTTTAATCAAAATAATGTGAAGATAGTAATGTCCACAATAGAACAGGATAAGTATCTGATATAGCCTCTTCAACAAAAAAAAAAGTATCTGATATAGCAATCTATGAAGTATGAACCTGTATAATATTTCTTCACTCTTTGGTAGTTATAATGTTGGAGGAGTAGTTTGAAGGGTTTTATATGCAATGCTAGCAAAGATAGAGTTTCAAATGATTTGCTCTTTGGAGTTTAGAACGAACGACGTATGCCATCTTTTCATTTAGGATTTGATAGTTCAACTACCTTTTTACGAATTAATGTAATGATTTAGTAATTATTTGAATTGATCAACTCAATGCTGTGTCTACACTAGTATTATTGCTGTTTTTGTCTGTCATTTATAAAAGTGGTATCTCCCTCGTTAATCTATCTTCAAATTTTACTATGAAGCAGATAATCAGAACCCATCCAGAGTTGCGGCTATTTGTTGGATTGGATGTGGATCCGGTAGCACATGAAAAGGCTGAAGCTCATCTCAGTGATATCTTAAATGATGGGGCCGGGAATGGAGCTTCAGACTTGAAACTTGTCACACGGCTGAAGAATTTTAAAGATATCAAATCTGTTCTGACTGATATCGACAAGAAATGCTTGATCCATGGTATTGATGGAATCTTAATGGACTTGGGAATGTCATCTATGCAGGTTTGTCACTTTCTGTATAGCTATAATATAAACGCCTTGCTTCTGATCTTATATTTCCTGACCTTTTATAGTCTTTCTGGTCCACCTCGTGTCACTAATGAAGGCAAACCCGATTATTTATGAGGATGGGTTCCTACATGGTTTCTAACATTGAACTTCTCATTTAGTAGTATGTGGAGGCATCGTTAAAACCCAATCCTACTGCCTAATTCCTTCTTCTTACTGGATGTTCCTTTTGCGCAGGTGAACAATGGTGAAAGAGGGTTCAGTGTCCTCAGTAACGGACCTCTTGATATGCGGATGAACCCTAACGTGGGTAAAAGTCATTGTCAATTTACTTTTTCGTGTGTGCTTTTGTTCACGTTGTATGTGGATAGGGAACTGCTGGTTTGTTCTGCCTGTGCTACTTTATCACGTGAATATATTCAACTAATGAATAGATTAAGGGACTGCACCCAGTTTACACCCAAAAAGAGAAAAAGAAAGGAAAAGCAGGAAAAGCCAAAGACCATATTCTCTTTTTCAGCTGGACAGTGGAAACACCCAAATTGTCATCAGGAAGGGAGTTGCCTAGTTTACATAGCAATTAAGCTGGGAAAAGATCTGGGTGGCCTGAAGTTAAGTGTTGAGTGTTAAAACCACGATATTCTGTGTTGTTAGGGCAGCACTCATCTATTGCCACCATCGCTGGGGTTTGAGGCCATACCTATATCATGGTACCTTAAATCTTATTGCTCCTAATTGTTTAAATCTAATACGAGCTCCACTTTCTAGTGTCTAATCCTAAAACTTATGTCGGGGATCGCCATAGAACTAGTCAACTTGGACCGTTTCGTTATTTATCGTTTGACTCGTTGCTTTCTGTTTCTAATCCTGTAAGCAAAAGTTTTAATGAAACAAGGGAGTTCAGAAATGAGTATAAAACACAGTTGTTAGCATTGTAACTTCTCTTCACAGCATTTTTCCATTATTCGACTGATAACAGGTATATGACAGGCGAGTTTAAAAGCAGAAGATATCTTGAATTCTTGGCCTGAGGCTGAAGTTGGACGTATTTTGCGTGATTATGGAGAAGAAAGTAACTGGCGTTCTCTTCAATCCAAGATTGTTAAGGCTCGCTTATATGGTGGTTTGCATTCCACCAGTGAACTAGTAAGACTTATCCGCGGTTCAACTCCCAAGTCTGTAGGTGGGTTCTCGTATATATATATACTACTATTACTACTACACACACACACATGCAAGTAATGTTGTCAATGGAATGATTACAGGGAGACAAGGATGGATAAAGACCGCAACTCGAGTATTTCAAGCGCTTAGAATAGCAGTTAATGATGAATTGAAGACACTAGAAGATGCAATATATGCTTGTTTCAGTTGCCTCTCATCTCGGGGTAGGCTTGCTGTTATCTCTTTCCACAGCTTGGAGGATAGGATTGTGAAGCAGACCTTCCTGGATATTGCAAAACTGCAAGGAGATGGGAATGGAGTTGCCCAAGAAGGAACTATAGTTCGAAAGGAGAATGAAGATGAGGCAGGTGAAGAAGAGAGAGATACATGGATCAAACAAAAGATTGTGGGGCAAAACGGAATCATCCTCACAAAAAGACCAATAACACCTTGTGAAGAGGAAGAGAGTTTAAATCGAAGGTGCAGAAGTGCTAAGCTGAGGGTAATACAGAAGGTTTGAAGGTAACAACGACAATGAATCGAAAGGTGTTCCTGATTTATGTAATTCTTTGTCAAGTTAATCCATTATTTTCTTGTATCACCACTTCGTTTAAATCTTACCGTTTTTGAAATCAAACGCTCTCATTGGAATACTTTCAGAAATCTCCCTCAATGATGGATTGTGTATTTTGTCATTAGAGCAAATACTCCTCTATTTGTTGTTATTGGAGTTTTTATCAGAAGAGGCCCATTGTCTGACCTACTTCTTGAAAAAGGAAACGGGGGTTCGTAATTTATGTCTGAGGGGCGTTTCCGTGCTTGTCCCATGTCGTTTCTACAGGATGGGGATAACGGATCTGAGAACCAAAAATCCTAGACTCGTCGTTTCCATAGGATGGGGATAACGGATCTGAGAACCCAAAATCCTAGACTCGCCACGTCTCGGTAGACCCGTGAAGGATGAAAGATTAAGGGCGGAGTTGTGAGGTGGAAGTGAGGTGAAGATAAGGATTAAAGACTAAAGGGAAATTTTATAGGCAATGCCCATAGTTGTTATAGGCAATCTCGCTAAAGGCAATTCCTATCTTAATTAAAGGCAATGTGTGTTTAAGAGGCAATGCCTCAACTAACTTTTGACTTAAGTCGTTGCTGCCCGGTGACTTGACTGAATTGTCGGTTGTCTGAGGGGAATCTACTCTTCTATTACAGGTAATTTGTTGATGAATTCTTTTGTCGGATGGTTTCTTCGAATCATATAACATAAGTTTGCTTGATTTAGGCAAGCCCTTGAAACCAGTGTATACAGAAGTTTGGATACGTTTACTTCTAGGGTTTTCCTGCACAAATGACTTTTCATAAACTTTGCTTCAAAACCTAACTTGTACTCTGTTTTGATTAGCTTCAAGTTTAATGTCAGACCGCAGGCTTGTTTATGCCAACTATTTCTATATAAGAAAATGTTACCTAGATCTGTTTTACAAGATTTTAGGTTTTGGTTCTTTCAACTTTTTTGACCCGAATAATGGTTCAACTTCGAATCAATTCTTCCTCATATTACTCATTAGACAGCGGGGAAGGAAGAAGAAGAAGAAGCTAATATGATCCTTACTAGGTTACTATACTTCATGTTTTAGGAGATTTTAGGTTTTGGTTCTTTCAACTTTTTTGTCCCTAAGTAATGGTTGATTTGGTTCTTTCAACTTTTTTGTCCCTAAGTAATGGTTGAACTTGGAATCAATTCTTCGTCATATACTCATATTACTCATTAGACCATTGGGAAGGAGGAAGATGCAGTAAAATACATTGCCTTTAACAATAAAAGGCATTGCTTATAAAATCTCCCAAGACTAAAATACAATTGAGTTTCTTTTTTGGCCAAAATTAAAGACGGCCCCCTAAGTCAATCTTCATGGACCAGTCTTCTGCAGCGGCATTACATATCCAGATGGAGAAGATATTTCCATCCAAATTCAGCTGGAACAAGACAGAGAACCAAACCAACAAATTTCAGACCAAGAAAATGTAAATTATTAAATTTGAGAGATGATGCTAAATTTTTCCATTTTTACTACAGCAAATTAGACAAGTATTCTAAAAAAAACTAAGTCAAGAAACAAAAGCAGAGACCTCCTTCAATCTCCAACTCTTCCAATAAACAAAAATGGAAACTATCATAAACAAATAAACATCTATGAAGGGATAAAGAAAACTTCTGAAGTCTTTTTTGGTGGTTCTTCTCTGTTTCGTCAGATGTATTCTCTAAAAATTGGAAAATTTGTAATACACCCATCCACACACCCAAGGATGGAACTGAAGTACAAAAATGATAACTATAAAACCAAAGGGTGTCTTATGGCAGAGACTGGTTCTTTCTTCTTTGTCACTCTACCTCTCTTATCTCTCTAATAAACCCAGCATGGTTGATTCTTGAACTGTGACTTAACGGTGCAGTTTAAGCCGTAAACTCCATCCTTACTGTAGCTCAAAAATCTACAGAACTTCTTAATCCTCCCTTCAGCATATGTGCAGCTACATATACATGTGATCACGCTGAGTAATATTTTCACCGAGAAAAGCTTCAACTCTTAGCTTAGTTTGTCTCTCAGAAGCCGAACTATTATTTACACAACACGACGGTTTCACCCATTGACGCCAGAAACCTCTGCAGCTCGTTGTCGCATCATCTCCATCACAGCAGCTCTACGCCGAGAATCAGCTTGCTGTTGCAACCTTTTCAAATGTTCTTTTAAATCCCTGTATAAATTAGGAAGAAACAAAGTTAAGGTTGTGCTTGTTTTTTATGGACTTCTGAAAATTTGAATTTAATTCTGCACAATTACTTGTAAAATTTGGATCCTTCATGCATTTATCTCTCTATTAAAATCAGATCACAAAACAGGTTTTCTTTTAAATCAAACTTTTTTTTTTATTAAAGCATGGGACAGGAAGGCTTTGTCTTAAGATTATATTGGCAAGATCAACACATGTAAATTAAGCATAATCATATTCAGTTCCACATAACAGAATCACAAAAAATGAAATACCAAGAGTTAGATTTATTACAGACCTGCAACGAGGTACATGACATGCTGATTCTTTGCAAGCTCGGGCATGCAGTTGAAGGAGATACCACATTCTTTTACATAGAGGACAACCACCAGAAGCACGCGTTTTGCATTGTATACCATGGCGGAATAGCCCCTTAACCTTACGGCAGTTTGGGTATTGACACTGAGGAAATCGACATTGTGAAGCATGGACAAGAAGGTCAAGCATTTTCCGGAGCTGCAGATCATCAAATCATGTGAGATGTCAGAATATTGCCAATTAGTTTTCTTCAACACTTTTGAGATTTCAAAAACTGGGTAACCATCCATTATCCATCCAAAATAAGGTCAACCAAAATGTGTGTACGTAAAATTGGAAAAAGCTATTGATACGAATTTATTTTCATCATTTTATAGCAACATCTCTGACCACAAAAGAGACCTATTTATCATCTTATATGGTTCATCATCTCCACTTCAATCCTAACGACAACATAGCATAACATGTATCATAAAACTACACTTTCTACATACATGGATTACTCCTTTTAGTATCTTTTTGCCCTGCCAGGCACTCTGATACTTGTCTGTTATTTGCATTTACTTCAGTAGGTACACTGAGATTTTGCATGTAAATCTTAATGTTGCAGACAATGTATTAGGAGCAAAACACACAATATAGGTTCATCTTTCTTGTATCACGTAAGATTACCAGGTTAACCATAACGTGATTTGAAAGAAAATAACATCCGTAAGGTTAATCATGTTACCAGCTTATTATACAGCTTATGTTCACAAACATAACTTTGAAGGAGGAAATTAACATACCTGCAGAACTCGTTTTTGTCGAGCTTCTGTGTTTTGTGCATCGCGTTCAGCAATGGATGGATGCTTTGTCAATGGATGAGGATGGTCGACACCTACATCCTTCTTATAACAAGCATTGCATACATCATAGTCGGCACAGGTTTCACAGCGCCATCCCTGACCTGCTTCGATGTCTTGATGGCAGTTGTTGCACGTTGTGACAAAAGCAGGTGCAGTTGGATTGTGAAGATGATACAGAACCATCATAGATGAATGTTTTGCCCGGCGTAGAGTGTCATACTGATAATGATTTCCTTGACAAAGACTCAAAAATGCCTGTCTGGTGTCAAAAAATTCACTTTCTAGAATTTCATCTTTATCCTTGGTATCCAATGGCACGCCCGTGACTTCAACCTGTCCGGGTTTCTTGGATATTAGAGTTTCTGTGGCAAATAAACTTAAATAGGCTATTTTTAACTAACCAATAGAATTTGAAGTGGATCACCAGTAAACTTACAGGATGAAAGGAATGTTTGTCTCTATTGTTGATTGGGTGCTTCCCCCTCTCATCAACTTTTTCTTCAGCATCATGGCACCTAAGTGAAGTTTTTGGAGAACAAAACATCAAAAACTTAAGCTTCTAATCATCACAATAGAACATCGAGAATTTCCCTGAATACGGAAAATAGTCTTCGAAAACTTCTCCAGGAATCATAACACTAAATTGGAAAATTGTCAATATATAATATAACATGCACATGTTTCTTACATTGCGTAAACCAGCTTCTCGTCTTATATACATCTGGATTCTGAAGTCCTCTTCTAGAAACATGCACACAACATGGCTTCTAGCCAAATTTACTAGTGGAGTAGCTTAATGCTTAAAGACCACGAGAGAGATCTATCAAAGTAGCATTACTCCAGAGTCTAAACAATGGTCTCTGTAGGATATGTGGAATTTGGTGTGCCAAGCAAACTTGGATAGATCCAGACAGGTTTTAACAATTACATTTATCAAATTCAAGGGGGCATTAAAATGATTTTTATCAAATTCAAGAGAAACGATCTTCATCATTGTTATATTAGAAAAAGCTTTTAGCCCATTAGTTAAACAATGTCATATTACACACACGTTCTCCCTTGCTCTTTTCTCAGGAAAAGAAACAAGCAGAAGAATGACGAGACATCTAAAACTTATCTGCACTAACAGTCTGACATGAGTCCCAGTCTAGGTTGGTATCAGAAGAAGATGAAATTTATAATTTGAACCAAGGCAACAAAAGAGAATATAATTACAACTTATAAGTAACATCCTACTATAGTGCAAAGTGCAGTAAGATTAAGAGTATGTGGTTCTGCTTAAAAGAAATCTTACTTGTCACAAAGTTGAAAATTCTTGCATTGTTTGCAGACCCAGCGATTTCCAGATACCATTAAATGGCAACAATGATTGCACGCATGTTGCAAGTGTACCATGATAAAATCTTCCTTCATAGGGCTGATGGTCTCACCAAGCTGTAAACCGAAAGAATTCAAAACTAAATGTACTAAATGAAAAGGATCGAAATTTTAAAATGATAATCAGAACTCAGAAGGGGAAATAAACATTACTTTGTGCATTAACATAACATCTTTTGATGCATTTGCAGAGAGGTCGGTATGACCAGCAGCTTTTAGAGCCCTTTTAGTTATAGTCTTTTTTGTTCCCTTCTTTTGTTGTTTCCTATCATCTTCCTCTTGTTGAAGTTGATTTATCATATCTTCTGCAGCACCAGGCCAATAGTCACCGTCAAAATATGGCAGGCGCGCTGCAGTTACCTTGGCTTTACATTCACCAGTAGATATAAAGAAATGGTCATATAAGTTAGTAAGATCGGCCACAACACTCTCCTTAGCTGCCTTTCTTAACATCGATAAATACCTACAAGGATAAAAGTCAATGGATTGCCAGAGGGCGCATTAGTATGGAGAAGGGCAAGAGACTTTGGACGACACCAGCAAGAGTATCATCAGGGTTAATTGGCTTACCACTCCCTTAGTTTATCAGATTTCGGTGTTTTCTGAATCTCAGGATGGCAATATAAGATGTAGTCTTCACCCTTTAATGGAGGGCAAGCCCATATGTAGCAGCTCGTGAAGCCCCGATTCTTGCAATACTCAAGGTACCCAATCTGGAAACAGAAGCACAATATGCAAAACTCTTACCATTATTATTTCGCACCGTAAACATCTCAAGTCTTTAAAACATACGAAGAGCCAAACACCAAATCTTGCATATAGTCAAAACTTGCAATTTCAGTAAAAGGAAGAATCTTGAGTTACCAGAATTTCATGATAAACGAATGTACGGAGAGCTTCCCCAGTAACTGTTCTAATCTCAGGCCTGAAGTATTTGACAGAATCCAGATATGAAAGATATACACGACGCTGGTTTGGATGTTGACACTCTGAACCAAACTCTTGGACATACATGCCAAAAAGGCACACTTCTACGCCTTCAATCTTCTGAAACAAAAGAACAACCTGGACAAAAAATTTAATCCCAATTAAATAAGAATACTATCCACTAATTATTCTATTTTTTTTTTTTTTGAAAATTTTGAATTAATTAAAGAAGAAAGAGGGGAGATACAACGGAGAAGGGGGATTCACATCAACACTGTTACGATATGATATCCTCCCAGTTAGCAATGAAATCAAAATAAGAAAAATTGACGGTCCATCCTAGGTTTCTACTCCAGTGGAATAAAAGCCCAAGGACGTCTTCCACCTCCACTACGAGGAGTCTAGGGGAGTCCTTAAAGATTCCATCGTTTCTAGCTTTCCAAATTGACCAACAAATGGCGAAAGGGATCAGCCTCCAAAGGTCTCTGCGCGACTTTCTAATTACTGCTCCTCCCCATTGAGACAGAACATTAGAGAGAGATTTTGGACAGCACCAAATGAGTCCCACGCCCCGAATAAAGAACGACCATAGTTTCCAGGCCTCCTCACAGTGGACAAACAAGTGGTCAATTGACTCTCCTCGACTCTTACACCTCGCGCACCAATTAGTTATCTGCATGCCTCGGTTTCTTAGCACATCCAATGTTGGGAGTTTGCCCAGAACTGCCGCCCAAATAGTAAAACTTACTCTAGGCGGTATAAGCCTCGACCACATCCCCTTAAAATCCATCGGCTCCATATCATTAGGATCAGACTCCAAGAATCTGATGTAGCAGTTCTTCACACTCAGGTCTTTCTCCTCATCCACTTTCCAAACTCTAGTGTCCGGATCCCCCTGCTTAGGTTTATGGTTATCTATTACACTCAGAAGGTTGGCCAGGATGTCAACTTCCCAATCGTTCAAATTTCTCCTCAGTTGGATCTCCCAAGAGCCAGAAGTGAAGTCAAATGAATCAAACACAGTTACCTCCTTGTGAGAGGCAATAAAGAAGATGGCCGGAAACCTCTCTTTTAGAGCAAGCTGGTGACACCATTTATCGTGCCAGAATCTTATATACCGCCCATTCCCAACTTTCCATCTAGTAATTCTGTCGAACTCACTTGCATTGCCTGCTATACCCTTCCATACCCCGCAGCCATAAGCAGATTTGATGGGGTTATGGCTCCAGCCATCTTGCCGAACCCCATACTTTTCAGCAATAAGGGTCCTCCATAAAGCTTTATCTTCTTTAGCCATTCTCCAGAGCCATTTAGATAGGAGAGCTCTTTGAGACTTTTAATACCCAGTCCCCCCATCTCCAAATCCCTACATATGAGTTTCCAGGCCACCCAGTGCATACGATTGACTCCTTTGTCATGCCATAAAAAGTCGCACATCTTTTTGTCGATGATTTTAAGAACCGACCCAGGGATGCTGAACAGTGAGAGGAAATACAATGGAAGAGCTGAGACTACTGACTTGATCAGAGTAACCTTACCACCCCTAGATAGAGTTTTAGCCTTCCAGGTAGACAATCTCTTGTTTACTCTCTCCACCACCGGGTCCCATAATGCCTTACTTTTGTAGGATTGACCCAATGGGAGACCCAAGTACTCACTAGGGAGCTGAGCCACTGGGCACCCCAACACATCAGTGTTGGCCGAGAGATTCAATCCCACTACTGCTGGATATATCATGGATTTGGAATAATTAACTTTCAAACCAGATGCCAATTCGAATAATATTAGGATCTCTTTAAGTTTACTAATTATTCTATTTGTTACTTTTCTCTTCATTTTCTCTAATGGTAATAATTGTTCCATCTTTGAATTGACACTATAACAATATATACAAATTTAGTGAGCTATAAACATAGAATCAATTTGATTTTATGCTAAATACTAAAACTTGATAAACTAATTCACCTACTTCATAACTAAAACATTACATGTTTAACTACAAGTCTTACGCACCTTGGATTTATACGGGAAATCTAATGGGTAGTTCTCTTCTTGAAAAATTTCCAGAAACCGCTGCTTCACTTCCAACTTTTTGTCTACTGATGATACAACTCTGACTACAAGTGCTTCTGCTCCTGGGATCTAGAAATACGAACCAAGTTAGCTTACATGCATTAACTGACAGTAATGGCAGTGTAAAAGTTGAACGGTTCTAACAAAATACTTATCAAATCAGTCGAGTTACAGATAATCAGTATATGCAACTATGTGCGTCTAGAAGAGAAACATGCAAAATTTGCTTCCAGGACAAGTGATTACAAGAAACAAGTCTGGAATTGTAATTGTACCAACCAATCTGAGCTAAGTTAAAGAAACTAGAGACCATCTATCAATAAGTTTCGCATGTAAGATTCTCTTAGGCTCAGAATACGAGCAAAATTGCAATTCAATTCCTAAAGAAAGCAATTTACTGCTAACAAGGTTCACTTTCAAGGTTTTCATTAATCATATCAGAATTGCACACAGTATATTAAGTTCTCTAATAAGAGAAATATATGTCCATCAGTTTTCAGCCTTTCAGGTTCAGGGAATGAATAGTATGAAATTTACAGTTTTAGAGAAGAGACAAATTTCCTTCGAGGGATTAGTGCTAAGTTCGCAATAGTTCACATCAGTGCAAATAGATTACCTCATCCATGCTCTTCCCCAAAACCCGCGCCCTTTCTTGTTTCTCCTGCTTTAGACGTCTGAAGAGACGTTGCTCTATATGATCACTAAGAATGGTTCTTGGCAAATCTTTTGCTCCAAGAACAGCGCTTTGCGGCAGGGGCTTTCTTTCTCCTCTTTCAACCTCTGCTATGTAGCAATTTGGACAAGTGTATTCAGCTTGCCCACCATCATTTCTTCGGCCGTTAAAGAGAGCACATATTTGATGTTGCCAAGCTTCACATTTATCACACTGAACCCACTGCAGATAAACATAGAGAAATATACATGTATATATATATATCATATCCTCGACGGACAGAAAGAAAAAACATAACAGGAAGGTACATCTCATTTACCCATTCTTCAGTTTCCTCATCATTTCTCTTCTTCTCTAGCCTCATCTTTAGAATAGCAGTTCCATCAACCTCAATAGTCTCTCCACGAGCCTCATTATAGCAACGAATGCAGAAATAATGTCGCGTATCACCACTTCCCACGGTATAAAATGTTGCATTTCGTTTTATTCTAGCACCGCATGGCGTGCAATAGATAGGTGGAGGTTCAAAAGTAAGTTTCTCCACCGCGCACAACTGGCAAGAGTTTTCACTCATTGTGTGCTCCATTGCTTGGTTCTTTTCAGCCTTCGCTTTACTCTGAAGGCATAAATTTGGGAGGAAATAGCATTATTCAAGTGGTTACCATTAGAATAAAGAGAAGAAGCTTATTACATTTCAAATTAAGCATTACAGAATATCTCACCACAACCACCAAAATTAGAACCTTAAAATTTTCTAAGAGCTCTTCTTGAATTTTGGCCCCAAAAGCTTTCTCGTGTTAACTAGTAGTAATATACCTAGTTTGGCATGCCCTACCTTAATTAATTATACATAATTGAAAAAAAAAGTATATATCATACATATATATATGCATGTAAATTCTTAAGTTTCTTAAAGAATAACTTCTTCATTCAATTATACTGCCCTCACTTTTGCATGGGCAAGATAGTTCAGAACAAGTCTCTATGTCTTAATGGAATAATTTGTTTTGACCAGTTATTGTGGAAACAGTTGGCCGCCAACTTCTGATGCCTATAACACAGTTCTGAAAAAACAGTTCATCCAGACCATAGAGCATTATGTAATACAAGAAGACGACTTGCAAATGTTGAGCTAAAAGAAATGCGTTGTGTAAGAGAGTACGTATATGCTAACCTGACCAACCCACTGCCTGAGACCCACAATGTGCTCTCTTATTTGCTCAGGAGTGAACAGTTCCATCAAAGAAACACCCTTCACTTTTGGCTTTCCCGACTTTCCTGCTGCATTTTCTGCAGGTACTGCAACACTTTCTTCTTGGTCGATCTCTTTCTCATTTTTCATGTCTTGCTTACGAAGACTAACGGCCTCAGTGGGAATAATAGGCCCAACATCAGGCTTCATCATACACATATCATCAGATTCATCTTTCTTAACCTCACTGAAATTGGCAGTGCCTCGTGAAACTACCGCTTTTTCATTCTTCATCTCTGTAAAATTTGATGAAGCCATTGGCATGTCAACTTGTTGAGATACTTGGATCTGCTCACCATGAATTTTAGGTTGGTTCACATCAGTTATTGATACAGACGAATATTCAACTTTAGGAGTAAGAGAAGGAGATGGATGTTCCATCTTCATGCGTTTCATTGAGGATTGTAAATCATGTGACGCTTCAGTAGTAGGTAAACTAGTCTTTGCTGTTAAACTAGCACCATCTCCCGCATTAAGGGATTTCCACGACCCATTCGTTGAATTTTCTAAGCCAGTATCAGAAAGAGCACGATTGCATGCCTTACTACGTGACCTGATATAATTGCGAACCGGAATACAGAGCGGACAATCTGGAAGCCGACAACTTTTTAGGTGCCGGATCAATCTCTTGGTAGAACCGCACCGAGGATTAGGGCATGGATCTGTATCACACCTTGATACATGCTTCAACAACCTCTGCAACGTACTACAATTAACTTCTTGACACCTTCCTTCCGGAGCTGAACAATTACGAGCATGATACAAGAACAACAGCCACCTCTGTTGGTCATATAACTGCTTCTCGCGTTTTGTGATGTTCGGTGCACTGGCTGCGATATTTGATACTTGAGGCATTGCAGTTCTTGAAGCAGCATGTTGGACAGTAATTGATCCTTCTGGAGACAGTTGGGGCCACTGTGCTTCATCTTGCTCCCGAAACTGTTGGTTAAATTCATCTTGGAGATGCCTCTCTTGTGATATCTGGTCCACTGTAATCAACTTTTGTTGTGATTGAGGATGCCACTGGCCCTGCAATAGCGATTCTGATTGTAATCCACCACCGAAGCAACTAAAATTATTTTGAGATTCTGCAGCTTGGTTATGAGGTTGCAGCACTTGCTGAACATGCTGAGCATTCTGTTGTGGTAATGATAAGCCGAAATTCTGAGTGCTGGATGGGTGACTTAGCATTTGAGTGCCATTATAATTATCTTCATCAGTCTGATAGAGTTGGTTTTGTAGATCAGAGAGTTGAAACATTTCGGTATCTACTGAATACGGAACTTCATTACGGGACTCCGTTCCGTGCTTAGGCACCATTTGATTTCCTAAATGAGGTGCTAGCATGGATTGCTTTGAAGCATCATTTTTTGACAGAAGCTGCTGATTTTGATTACTATGATGGTTTTGTTGGTGTTGCTGCTGTTGTTGTTGCTGTTGATGTTGCTGTTGAACAAATTGCTGTTGTTGGAGCTGAGTTTGATTTTGCTGGAATTGTTGCTGCTCAAACTTCGGAAGCTGGTGTTGAGCATGCGGGGATTGGAAACTCACTTTTAATGAATGGTCAATCATTTGATGCTTCATGTGAGCAGTTTGTTTCACTGCCTGCAAATTAGCTTGATTTACCATCAACGAGGAGTTGGTCTTTAATTTAGACTGCATGCTCACAAAATTCATGTTTTGATTATCCACCGTAGACCCAATAGATGTTAGATTACCATATAAGTTCCCTGGTCCAGACGAATCAGAAGAGTTCATACCAAAACCATCACTGGTCATTGGCTTCATTTGTTGAGACAACGCTGCGGTACAGGAAAAACAGGTTGAGAACATCTTCAGTTCGCAAAAAGATAACATTTTCATGATGATCAGAAACAAGAAAGTGAGGCAGTGACCGGAACAGTTAAAACTTACTTGGCATTAGTTGTTGTTGGTTTTGCTGATCGAAATGTTGATGTAAAGGGTTCGTTGAATTTCCATAGGCTGATGCTGTCAAATAGCCATCGGATGATGTAGAACCATTCATCATTGGCATATTGTTTTCACTCATACCTGAACCACCATTTGGAGCCCCATTCGAAAATTTATAAGTGGACTGCTTCTGCTGCAAGCTAGATCTCATTCCAATGCCTGTGTGACCTCCAAGATTTTGCGTAATGGGACTGTTTTGACCACCATTGTACTGCTTTGGGAGTGTTACTTGTGATACTATAGCTGATTCAACCCCCGAAAACCCACCCCGGTTATTTGAAGCTTCAGAGTTAATAGATGACCTTGTGTTGCTCAAACCTGGAGTAGGAATCATTTGGCCTGCGAGTCTTTGTGCTGTCCCCGGCTGCATCATGTTAGTTTCACCAGATCCAAGAGACATACCAGAAGGTGATTGTTGGTAGCCTTTCAGTGTTCCTGCAAAACTGCACCTTATTATTCTGAACTGAATAACTGAGCGTCAGAATTCCAGAAAAATCAGTATTTATTTTGAAACTATAAAAATCAGTATTAGAATTACCATTAGATGGATTGAAGGAACCAGAATGTATACCACCACTAGAACTACTGGTGGTTGGCAACATTTGACCCGTGTTGACAGTGTTCGGCTGGATCGCATTAACACCAGTTGAAGCCATCATTTGATTGGCCATGGAAGATTGAATTGTCGAGTTCAAGTTCCCATTATGTGCCATACCAGGGGTTGGTATCATTGTACCAATTGACGACGAAGAACTAGGTTGAGGGAATTGTTGGATCTGATTAGAACCCGATGAAGGTCTGATCACATTACATAAACGCTGCTCCAATGTATTCATGTTCATGTATTCCTCCTATTGATAAGGAAAAGTTTGAGTTAGAAATGTACCACGGAATCTTTATATTATATTTCAGCTAGAAAGTTACTGGTTATCCTTGTGCCTATAGTAAACAAAAGAAAATGTGAATCACAAAGAAGTTAGCTAACTAAGGCCAGGACGCTAAGAAGATAGTTTTCAGCGGTCTGTCTTAGGAGTAAAGCAACTTTTAGAATTCAACAAATAAAAGTTCACAATCTAGACGCTGTGCAGTAGCAAGAAGTGAGTGAAGCACGAGAAGAACAGACCTTTGAGGTAGCAGCCTTATATAGAGCCTCCTCCAGGCGTTTTACAAAATCTTTCATCCTTTCTGGATTAATAGGCCGTTGTTGGACAAGTCGGTAGCTGTAAACATCAAAGGGTAATACAAATTAAATTTTTCCCTCAAACACAAATACAAATCAATATTAAAGTTTAAAAAAACAAGTTATTTTATACCATATGCATTATAAGATTGACCTTAGATGATATACCCCAAAAGAAAATAATAGCTCATACATTACTCATAAAATAATAATTTTACGCTTCACATTATCTGCTCCAAACATTTCGTACCGGGACCAATACTCAGCCACGCCACAAAATCCAACAGTCTTCCTCATGAATATGTATCATTTCAAGGAGTACTTCAGTATTTCAGTGGCCAAAGGAGGTAGAGATGTTATCAGTTATCCGCAAAGCGTTGTGACTAAGCCACGACTCTAAAAGGCTTAATTTCTTTTAGGGTTATTAATGAATCGACGAACATCAATAAATTAAAGGAAACTCCCTAGAATCATACAAAAAATAAAGGAAACAAAA
Source organism: Eschscholzia californica subsp. californica (assembly GCA_002897215.1). Classification (NCBI taxonomy): domain Eukaryota; kingdom Viridiplantae; phylum Streptophyta; class Magnoliopsida; order Ranunculales; family Papaveraceae; genus Eschscholzia; species Eschscholzia californica. The sequence goes on from BEHA01000736.1 coordinate 255,758, forward strand.
AAGTAAATAATATATAAAGAAGAGAAATTTTAATGGTTCAGTGAACATCACTAAAGATGCCAAACCATTTGATGTTCTATATAAATTAGATACACAGACATCAGTAAACAAACTCCAAAACTAACTCAAGTCATTGCTTATTCCTGTTATGATTGCCTACTAGACTTAAGGTCAATGGCTATATTACTATTATTTCCTTTTCCCCCTTCATGTTGAGCTTTTCAGTTTTTCCCAATAAATGATTAGCAACAGAGGTTTCTTTTTAGTGAAAGTGTCACGGTTCACTCTATTCTATATCCAAACTGCAGCTGTCACCAAAGAATCAATAATTTCTTAACTAATTGCAAGATATATCAACTGCATCAGACTAACAAAATATGGTTTGACAACACCAAAAGGTTAAACACTCACAATAATGAATTGAAATACACAAAGATGAAAAATAACCCAATTAGTAAAAATGAAAGACTTACATTCTTTGTCGCATAAATTGGCGTGTCATTTCAACCTCGTGATCCATAGTCGAGTTATTGCGAAGACCCCCTATGTTTTGCATCTGGGTAGCTAGAGAACCACCACTATGTGGAAATACCACAGGCAATTGAGTGCCTGCTTGATTGGGTACCTGCCCTGAAACCTGTCCCGACATATGGGACTCTGCCTGCATATCTACTCTGTATGCTATAGTTCAAGAAGATTGAGGCAGGCTTTGACAATTCCACCATCAAATCCTTGAATGCCAACACTTATAACACAAACACGACTTTTTGTTGAAACCCTCATTAATTATATCAATTGTACAGTTATCGGGAGCATGAAACCAACCCTGCCCCTAAGAGAAAAACAAAGTAAAAGTCAATACATGCAATATGGAGATATGGTGCATTAAATTATTTGAACATCTAAGAAATATGGAAAATAAACTTTTATGGAGTAAATAAAGAATGTTGACATTGAACACTGTTTTACTGGGAATTGAACTGAGACTGCTTTTAATGTATTGCAAATCAAGGTTTGCCAAATGAAAATTAAAAGTCAAAACTAGCTTCAAATAACCAAAGGGTAACACGTGCGCATGTAGAAATGATAACAAAATTATAAGACAAGCTACCTCGTATCAAAGCATGGTTCTGAAGGCAGGGTTGGGGCGAGGAGAGCCAAGGAACGACGCCCATATTTTATAGTATATAAATATATACACACATTACATTTAAATATGATTTATTACATATATATAATTAATTATTCAGTTAAACTTTTTAACTAAAAACAGTCAACACTAATCAACAAAAATAAATTACATACTCGTATATTGTTCAATATATCAATTTGAACTTACAAACACCCAATTTACTACAGTCAGATAAGAATGACCTATATTAAACACATGGAGTGCCCATAATGGAGAAACAGCACGTCCAGAATCTCTCATTTATCACCTTGAAGTATTGCGGATATACACATTAAGATCACAATTTGCCAAGCAAGACAGGGTCAAAGGAAATCGTCAGATGACACTAGTTCTTAAGCAAATTGCAAGTGCGACCGCTACTTCTGGAAGGAGCTTCACATTATCCTTACTAAACCAAGGCACTTTCAGACAAATAATATGACTAGTTAAATGGCATACCGACTTTTACAAAGAAGATTACACCAGTATCAAATTCCATTCGTTGAGATAAAAAAACAAACGAGACGAAACGAGATACATGTTTCTGAATTGATTACTTGGGTCCAACCATCCAAATCAAAAGCACAAGACATAGGAGCTAATTAAACTAGACATTGAGATTAATGGCCAAAGTTTTAACAATGATGAACAAACATTAACACCACGAGTATTGGGTAAACTCACAAACATTGATACCACGAGTATTGGGTAAACTCGTAAATAGTGACACCACGATTACTAATTTTAACTAAAATTAGAGAATTCAATGTTACAAGATATGGTATGAATTTACCTTTGCCACTCCCAACCACAGAGTAAACTGATCTTCCTTGTCCGCCCAAATATTAATTCCTTGAGTAATCCACACACTCGACTAACAATTCCAGGACAACAATCAAGATAAAGGAATCAGCTAAACATGAAAATAACAATGAATGCGAAATAATTCAGAAGCTTAAATTAATGAGATCAAACTGCAAATCAATAATTCCATTCTTTTTTTCCCCTTTCTCATAACTATATCTAACTGAATCTATCAAACCCCCCAAATTAAATTCAACAAACATAAAGAACTTCACTTCATTATAGACAAATTAAAAGCGTAACAATTCTAGGGCTTCTACTGAAAACCCCAAGCAGTAAAATAAATTGGGGCGAACACGAAAACAGAAGAAACTTACAGTCTTCAGGAATTGGATCGGAACTGCGATTGATTGTTAATATCGACGAATTGAATCAAAAGACGGAGGAATGAGAGGGAAAAGAAGACGAAGGAATGAGAAAAAAACCTCTTAATTTCAATTCTCAAATTTGATTGGGGGTTTTGGTGGCTGAGAAATTCGAGTTGAACAAAAAGGTCTTTTTTTTTTTAGAGGGAGAGAAATTATAAGGACGTACAAAGTTTTTACCGCCGTGTCCCCGAACGCCTAAGACAAAAAGAAAAATGACGGCATCCGATTATGAACGACGACCTAGTGCCTAATAGATAGAGAGCTCCAGCCACGCCTCTAGCTTAGAGTGAAGACTTTTTATGGCATTTGGCATGGGAGCTAAAGGTTTCGCGGCGACTTTGGGAGATAAAGAAAAGTATCTGAGAATAAATTACTTCACAAAATTAGTTAACTGACACTGATTTTTTTTATGGAGTAGTGGATTAGAGTCCAAATGTCAGAGATCTCAACAAAAACAAAAAAAATTCAAATGTCAGATAATTACTTTGTTCCATTTTTTCTCCCTTTATTGCCCTTGGGTAGGACATATCTTCCTCAGCCAACGTGAAAATTATTAATCTTCCTCACTCTTTACTTCTCTTATGTATCTTGTTTTACTTTTTCTCTCTAAGAACTTTTTAACAATAGATGAATTTATTACAAAAAAATAAAATAAAAAATGAATTTAGGGTTCTCTAATATAGTGAATATGGTGAAGAATGGAGATTTAGTAAAATTTTAATGGTGAAGAAATTAGAAATGCGGTTATTGATTTTGGATGGATTCGATTTCGTGAACAGATTTGATCAAATTTATTGGTGTGATATTTTGAAGAAATCTAATGGTGAAGAAATTTGGAAAAATCAAATTGGGTGAAAATTTAATGGCGAATTCTTTTTTTCTTAAACAGATATTCACGGATTTTGGAGAAATTTTCGATTTGAGTTCAGAAGATCAAGGATTGTTGATGATTTATGGTTGGTTTAGTATGGTTAGGTTCTTATTAAGAGATTTTTAATTAAAATCTTTAACTTTTTTTTTGGATTTATGAATCTTAAAATCCTAAAATTAAGATCTAGGGTTTTAAAAATTAAATCGTATAACAACAAATCTGGTATCTTTAAACCAGGTCGAAGATCTCTTTTAATTTGGTCTACTATTTGTGATCAAACTTGGGCTTATCTGTAAGATGTTTGTAAGATTTGTTACTTTTGGGTTCTAATTACGAGTTGTGTGAATGAATCTACAATGGTTTAGATCCTTGAAATTGTGAATGAAATCAAAATATCCAGTACATAACAACATGTCCAGTATATAACGAAATGACTTATATTTTCACTGTAACAGTTTACCTTTGGAAAGGAATGTAAATGAAATTTTATTATGTACTGTATATAACAAAATCTCCTATACATTTTCATTAAAATAATTTACGTTTTGAAAGTAATGTGAAGGACATTTTATTATCTACTATACATAGAAAAGTGTCTAGGACATAATTATGTTGATAGTATAGGATCTTTGAAAAAAATTTGCTAGTGTGCAAGGAGACAAAGATTGAGAGCAGAAAAATAGTTAAGATTGGAGAGAAGAAATATGTTTAAAAATAAATAAACATATAGAGAGAGAAAATATGGAAAAAAAAACTTAAAATTCAGAGAGAAATTCGAAATTGGTTAAAAAATTATAGAGAAAATAGGAATGGGAAAGAAAAAAAAAAGAGAAAAATCATTTTAAAGAGAGATATTTCAGTTTGGAGAAAGAAAAGGAAAGAAAAAAATATGTGTCATTATCTTAGTGGATGACACATATGTAGTTTACCAAAAAACGATGTCATGTACGTCAGTTCTAAGATTTGCACGGGATTTTATTTTATGACAAATGTGTAAATATCGTGTAACATACATCCAATTTTGTAATTTCCATTTTCTAACTGATAAAATACAGATGTTTGGACCTGCAACGGATTTGTGTACTAGACAGGATAAGGTTCTCATTACCCACATGATTTTTAGAATAATTCTTCTTCCACAACTTTAATCTGTTCCATTTTCTCTTTTTTCGTCAACATTGCCGGTCATCAATTTCAAAAGAGATCAATGTGATGGATCACAGATAATATTTTTTGTTATTTAGATGGATTGCGAAGAGGCACAAAGCTCACATGTTGTTGCACATTTTCACTCGCTTTCTCTACTGAAATTAATACAAAAGGTGGTAGTGGTGGAGGCGGGGATGGCCATCAAATCTAAGTTGAAGATTAGTTTTTCTTAAGAGAAAATAGAAAGAGAGGGGCTGGAATGCAATCAAGTTTATTTTTGAATCAAAATTAGAAATCTTCCCGACTTTGATTTACCAAGTCTTTTGTTCTCTTGAGATTTCTCTTTGTGCCTAAAAATATCTACAAAAAATAACTACTCTCATTTCCATTTCCCAGAAAGAGCATAACCAACGTGAGGAGGCTCGGGTCCCAAATTCAAATTTGGGAGCCCAACCCCTCCAACCCGGGAGCCCTGGGGCTGGGAGCCCCATGCTCCCGGGCTCCCAGTCGCCACTAAATCTGTTGGGAACTCTCAACAGGTTAAATGGGGTGGGTCCCCACCCATTTAACTGTGTTTTTGGTTTTTTTATCTTTTAAAATATGAAAACAATTAACTTATGAAATTGCTTTTTTTATTGTAACTTTTTAAATGTAATTTTTTGAAAAATAGAACTTCAATGATTGAAAACCAAATATATAATAACTCCCCCACAAACATATAATCGAAATATAGAAAAACAAGTAAAATAACGATAATAGTTTCGTTAGTCGTTGCGATCTTTAGTATTCCGCAAGTGCTCTACAAGATCTGCCCTTAATTGTGTATGAAAATTTTGCTTCTAACTCGGCCAAGACGATCAAACATTTCTTGGGCAACATTTTCCCCAACAAGCACTTCTTCTGTAATACTTCCATCAAAATCATTAGTTGCATTTGGTCCTTCATTTTCGATTATCATGTTATGCAATATAATGCATATCTTCATGATATTACCTAGTGATTCTACATCCCAAAGACGTGTCGGTTCTCGGATAGTAGCAAAATGAGCTTGCAATATTGTTCTTGCAAAGTAAACGGATTTTGTATGTTTTTAACAAAACAACCCCATTGTGGATATATCCCATCAGCGAGATAATAACCCATATCATGATGATTACCATTAATCGATTGTAGTCGTCTTTCCAAGTCGGAGGTATTCGTCAAATGCATCTGCTAGTGTCCCATAAGCAAGCATTCTCATAGCTGCAGTTATCTTTTGATGCGGCGATAAACCTATTTTGCTGAAGGCGTCTTTCGATTGTACAAAATAGGGATTATGAGCAACCAACGTATCGAGGATATGAAGAAATAAATCAAGACTCATGCGACATCGCTTTCGGAATGTAGTAGCATCATAAAGTGGATTCTCAACAAAATAGTCACGCATCAGTCGTTCATGACCATCTTGCCTATTACGATCTATCGTTCGATGACCCGAAACAGAACCAACACAACAGGAACGTGGCCGTTGATAGATACATTTCATATAAAATTTCATCATCTTCCCTATCCTGTAGCTCTTGCTGAATGACCATATTTACTAAAGTATGATCCATTGAAGGGAGAGAGAAGATGTAAGAAATGTAGAAAGAAGAGGTAGAGAAAATAGAAACAAGATGTAGAAAACTTAATGGACGATATAGATGAACAAAAAGCAAAAAAAATCGAATTTCAAACTCCCCCAAAATTTTCGTAAAATTTGAAATTTTAATTCCTTCCAAAATATTGGTAAAATTTAAAATTTCAATTAGGGCCAATAATTTAATGGTTAAAAATTGAAACACAAATCCCACACACGTACACCACCCATGTACATAATTTGGATTTGGGAGTCCAACGTTGGAATTGAGAAAAGCCCCGAGGCTCCCAAAATTCAGGGGCTCCCAAAATTGAGAGCCCGAGCCCACGTTGGACTTGCCCTAACACGCTAACAATAGGAGTTTTGACCCTTAGGAAACCTTAGTCAGGCGAGACATCAAACAGGCATCACCTTGGTGTCACATCGGAGATACTTAATGGAGGCAAACCTCTCGAGTCTCGACATGATAGATCTCTAGTTTTAACCAAGATATCAAGCGGGAGATTTGCTGTTTGGACCCCCTTTCATATAATCGACTTGCTATTTGGACTCCCTTTTTCCAGAGTTGCACTTTGGACTCCCTTTTGACGGAATCTCTCAGGAATATTCCGTCTCTAAAGCTATACTTTGAGCAATTCCCACTTTACCCTTATATAATCAATATTGCACTTTAGACTCCCTAATTTATTTAACTCATCTTCTTCCCACACACCTAATCACTTAATCATTTGAATTGACTCACATTACTAAAACACTAACTCTTTGAACTGGTTTCCCCTCTTCTCCTTCAGAACCCAACTCACAGTAAATCTCCCGGAGACTTGTTCCGCTATTTTGTTGAGCTTCATCAAGATGGAAGCTTTAGGTAGGATCAAACCAGAGACTCTCATCTTTCTTCTCTATTTCCAACACCATTAACATGAATATTTGTTTGAACTAAGTATGGTTCTCCACTTATGTTGCCCAAGAACTTGAAATCAAATCCATGGTGTTTTGGTCCATCTTATGGCATCCGTGTTAAGATTATCAAAAACCCAAGCATCAATTTCTGAAAAAATAATATACCAGAACTTTAACAGATCAAGAACTTAGTAATCTATACTAGTTTGATAGAGATAAAGTTTTAACTTTAATATGTAAAAGGCAGTAACAGTTCCAGCTGATTTTCCTTCTGTGGGAGTTGATCATCAACATCATCTCAGATTCCTTTACTATCTAAGTGTCTAACGACTCCGAAATTGATTCAATTTTGGTAGTACTAGAAGATCGTGTACCTGATGATGAACTTCTTTACTACTGTCTAATGAGGGAGGTGGTCTAGTTTCACGAGGAGATGGTGATATAAACATAAAAAAGAAGCAAAAACTGGGCCGAGTTGCTGAATGGTACACTCAAGTGCTATTCACATCTTTCTCTCTCTAGAAGATTAACTAATTGGTGTTTTATTGGGAGGTGGGTGCTATTCATTCTCTCTAGATTCTAGAAGATTAACTAATTGGTGTTTTAGTGACAGGTGGGTTTGTCATACATGCAATTTGAAATCAAATGGTATCATGAGTACACAGATTTGAAGCATTTTTTGTGTTTTCTATTGTTCTCAAGATCATTTGAACTTTTCAACAAAAAAAAAAAATCATTTGAATTGGTTTTTCGTATTAGGAGAGATAAAGATAATTAAAATCAATTGATAATTGACAAGAGTATTTGTGGGTTACTTACTTAGGTTGGGTTAGGTTAATTAGAGGGTACAATGGTATTTTTCTCTCTTGAAATGTTATATTTAACCTTTTTTTTGAAAAAGGGAGTCTAAAATGCAACTCTGGGAAAAGGGAGTCCAAACAGCAAGTCGATTATGAGAAAGGGGGTCCAAACAGCAAATCTCCCATATCAAGCCAAGAGTTGACTCAGAGTGCTAAAAGAACATATAATTGCTAATCAAAAACTAGTCAAATTGCATATAAATGTGAGTTCCAAATGTCTTCATGATAGATCTATACAGCAGTCCTGATCAGTAACAATTATAAAATAACGATTTCGCATCTCATTAAGATCACAGAGGAATAGTTGGCACAATTTTGGCAAAATCTAATTGAAAGTTGAAACTGAATCTTAACATATACGATGATTTTTCGAGTATTATATCATTTTGAATTGGCTTCAAGTAATATATAAGAAGCATCGTCGAATTGTTCGTATGACCTTTCAATTCACCAGAGTAAAACTAAAAACTGCACAAGCTAATATTACCCAGAGAAGAACGTGCGGTGGCTCAAGGGGTCGGGCCTTTGGGATTGTGAGCTTCTATGTCAACATGTTTGATACCAGGTACAAGCTTCTGGATCTCCTTTTCTAGTCTGTCAACTTCGCTTCCGAGAGCTGTGACCACTTCCTCACCTACGCCATTTCAACACATAATTTTCATGAAAACTTCAATGAATCACCGATTCCTGACATGAACATGGTTAGTCACCGTAATGAAAACTTCAATTTTATTTTACTCACCATAGTTTGACATTATATTTAGTAGCGCACAATCATCTTTGTCTTCTCTAGCTTCTCGAAACTGCGTATAATTCATTAATCATTGTTAGTCACTGAAATAAGAAATCCGTCAATCACGTACTTCGGCAGTAGCCCGCCAGAGCTTGGCCGGGGCTGGGAAACTGCCCTTTGATAAAACACAACTCATTAAACAAAGATATTGTCTTTAAGCAGTGTTAAGCCTTGGTGGTGGTGGTGGGAAGGGGCGACGATCCAAGCCAAGTAACTTGGCTGAGTTTTCACTAACTATTATTATACGTGTAAATGTGTGTTTGTGAAATGATAACTCTTTTTATACATAACTACAAAATCTACTCAAATGATTCAAATAAACTCCAGTTTGAAGTTTAACAACTAACTAGGAGGGTTCCGCATGAGTTAGGCTCCGCTTGGGCTACCTCTGACTCCGATCTGATCCGCGTGTTACTTGGGTCAATTGGCCAATCCCAAATGCTTAGGAGCAGTTCAACATTTTTCTATCAGCAACTTAGCTACTTGACGATATATTAAATATATAAGATTAAATAGGTTCATGAATGAACAACCTGTTTAGCCCACTCTTCACGTCCAGTTCTTTGCAAATAATTTTGTACCACCACCACACCGTTGAAATCTGCACCATTCAACTTGTTAAGGTCAGTTACTATGTAAACCGATGTAACAGGTACAATTGATAACATTGAGTAGCAAAAGACAATAGAAGGATATACCAGTACATACATATATGTATGATATATACATATATTCTCTTCCCATAGTTGCATCACTTATCTTTTACTTAATATCTTTAGGTTTTGATAGAGTTTTACACAACAGACTTTAACCTAGACTGATGTTTTATGCTTCTAAATCTTAACATAAACTTGTGCAAGTATACTCCAGATATATACAAAAATATCACATTGCAAATAACTGAAGATATTGCAAGTCTTTAAATGCATGGCAAGAGTAACCAGACGACAAGATATGAAACAAAGACATGAATTTTGTTTTACTCCGACATAACAAACTTTACAACCCTTTCAGGAATATTAAGATCTCTTTTAGATTTAGTTAAAAGTGTGATCATCAATTTTCCTTGCTCCATAACCCCTGCAGCTCCATTCAATACATGCAGCATATGACCAATATGAGCTTGAAGCTTTCTTCACTAACTTCTCGGTAGTAGCTTTGTTTTGATATGGAAACTCAGAGTAGATCTACTTCAAGATATTCATTACATTCTAGCTAGCATCATTGACATATTTACTTCAAGTGTTAGCTTTTATCACAAAACTCCCTCATGCATCAACTCAACATAAGGATTATCCGTACTTGTCTTCTCTAACTTCCTGAATGGGTATGCCTATTTAGGTGGTCTATCATGCTTTTTTAAGATCTGAGTCTGAATGTGAGTTTTATTTATGTGGGATTTACTTGTATGATTTGAGTTTCTGAATGCATTTATTTCTCTAGCAAAATCAGATCCTAAAACAAGTTCTCTTCTCAAATTCGGACATCTTTTTCAGCTGAAAACACATGCATACAAAGACTTGTTTTAAGATCTAACTCCATTAGAAGGGTAAAAGCATGCAGAATAACTAAAATTACACGTATAAAAATTATATTTGGGTGTACAATGTATGTCTGGCTATTTACAGTGAACTAGTACTTGATAAATCAGTAGGTTCTTGTATGCAAATATGATCACCAGTTACCATTGCCAAATCAGGCAATAGATGGCTACCAACGTTACAGCTGGAAAAACGCATCGGAAATTATAGGAAACAACATTTCTACTGTGCATTCTTTTGGTTCCAGCGCAAAATGAAGTAGAAGGTGTGATTTGAAGATCACCTATTTCAGCTTTAAACCTAAAGAATCCTGGTCCAATCACCTCGCTCTTGCAATCATATAGAGCATCGACTACCTGAACCAAAAGAAGAAACCTTATTGCTCTGTCAAACTAATCAAGCACGTAATGTACAACTTATTCCCTGTAGGAACATATTTTTACCGGATCATTTTTAAGAAAATGAAGAACCCTCTCCATATCATGATCGTCAATTGCTCTACCAATTAAAGCATGGCGATTTCTCTGGATGAGAAAAATAGCAACCTGCAAGAAGATCTCTGTTAATTCACTATTCCTCAACAAAATGGCAACAAATGAAGTCATACGACTCAAGGGCGGTGCTGGATGGTGAATTGGTGATCTAACTTAATGTTAGCAGAACTAATATCCGAGCAAGAGAACCAGATAAAAACGTAACCTTCCAGAATTTTAGATGAAATGTTTCTTTTTTTTTTTTTGGAATACGCAAAATTTAAATCTCTGCTACAATATGCAAAAACACTTGTCATTGTTATGATACACATAGCTGCCTATAATAACCAGATAATACTTCAGACTAACTAAAAGAACATTGCAAGAAACAATGGAAAACAAAATGTCCACAAGAATGGTCCAGAAAAGTCAAGCTATTAACTCTCAAGTTGCCTCAAACTAGTTCAAGAAGAATGTCACCCGCCTTAATGGATATTCATTAATCTTTTCGTAAACTTCAAAGCCTTAATCAGCACCATCGCTAATGATGTAACAAACTGTAAATAAATCACAATGCATATCGTGATATTTTGAAACTGTTAGTTGTAAGTTCGACACTCCTCTCTACTAAGTGATGTTAAAGTTCAACCGTAGTGGGGACATACATACAAGTATCTTGGCTTGATTTGCCTTTCACCCTTCCTTGCGCTACAAAACATATGCATGCTATGCTAGGAACCCAACAAATGCACATAAAGTTGAAACGGGTACATATTATCATGCCCACAGGTCATTCCGTACTGGGGACATATATACAAGTATCTTGACTTGATTTGCCTTTCACCCTTCCTTGCTCTACAAAACATATGCATGCTATTCTAGTAAACCAACAAAAGCACATGAAGTTGAACAGGTATATACTATCATGCACGCAGGTCATTCCGTATTGTTCTTTTTGGGTGAGTGAATATTATTGAATATGGTGTAAGGCCATGAATATGATACGGCACTTAAAATTGAAGATATGATTTTTTTGAAGTTAGAAAAAGTTGTGAGACTCGTTTTTGTATCTTTTGTTCGAGAGATTTTATTAGGCACATCAAGCTTCATTTGGGAAGGACCTCCTCGAGCACTCAACATCATCCAAAATGGTACACCATGAGTATCCAGTAAGAACAAAGGAGTTCTGTGCATAGCTCATCAAAATTATGTTCAAACACTATAAACAAAAAACCTCAAGGCTGAGATGCATGCTCACCATTCCAAGTAAGTTTCCGACCACAATTGAGCCAATAGGGTCGTAAATTGCATTTCCCGTTCTATTAACAGCCACTAATGATGCTGCCGCAATAAGAAGGCCAGCAACTGCAGCTCCATCCTGAAACAAGTAGGATGTATTAGAGAGTTATAGATAGTGTTTACTCTTCACTAAGGAACCATTTTGATGACCATAATGTTTTAGAGGGTTTTGAAACTTAATCCCTAATGCTAAAGCTCACTTTCGGTTTCTATTATCAATTTTCTTGTCATTGTTGTCACCAAACAATTACTGAAGTTGCAACGACTATCTTAAGATAGCAAATTACATAATTAAGCAGATTTACATGATTAACAGCTCGTTAATATTGCTGACAGGACGAAATTAGTATTGACAAAAAGAAATTATTCTTGGGGTCGATCAGACAAGCTTAAGTATCAGACTTTCTGTGACAATGGTACCAAACGAAAGTGACTTAACCAACAATAATCACATCCATTTGATCAATTTTTCTGCACTGGGGAATAGCCCTGAACCTTAAAGTCGTATATTCCACCCTGAAGGACCATATGCGTTAGCAGTTTGATACTTTGATGCATTAGATACAAAAATGGCAGCTATTTTTGTTGAATAATCCAGAGAAGGCAAAGTGTCCAACTATGACTGGAATGTTGATGTGTCCCCGGCCTCGAGGCAAAATTACCTCTGTCATAACAGCAACAGAGGTTGGATCATGCCCACGCCAAACATAATCCCACACTTTCATTCCCTCAGCAGCAGCACCTTTCCTGACAGCATGGACAGCAACAACAAGCGAAGCACCTATTGAACAATTCAAAGTAAGAAAACAATCCTTGAAACAATTCCGAAGCTCGTCACAGCTCAAATGTGTTTACCTTCAATGATGAACGAACCACCAATTACTAGAGCTGCATACTGGATATTGTCAGGGGGCTGAACAGCAGATGCTTAGAGATTAATGCTAGTCACTTGCATGCATTATGAATCAGAATAAATATCAATCCCTACTATCGACTAAAGCAGAAGGCAGAATGTAGTTATGCAGTTACCTGCGCCGTCCACAAGTTTTGAAATCCATGGACAATTGTTGCACCAGAACCAAGGCAGAAAATACCGACAGCAGATATCAATGACCAGACAAATCTTTCTTTGGAGTAACCGTATCTGGATAAATCAAATGTGAAAAAGAACTAAGTACATTCTTGATGACATTACTATATCAACTAAAAGAAGAAAAATATCAGGTTCAAGTGATAACTAACATACCAGTAACAGTAAGAAAATATATATAAATTAAAATAGAGCTAAACGTGATTCTCTAACACATCGCGCCCATCTTCCATACTCTAGATCACTATCAGCCAATTAATGATGGGGTTACTTATTTAGTTATTTGTGATTGCACATGCCTGAGACCCTGATATCAATTCATTCCTCATTTCGCCCACGAGTTTGGGGCAAAATGTCTTTAGCTTCATCAAATTTCACAAAAATCTTATAGAAAAATGACCTAAATAGAGGTTGACACAAACCCATCAATCACCACATCTACCTCAAACAGATCAAGTTTTCACATTTTAGCAGAGATAAAAAAAAAATATTTGCTGCTTATTGTCCGAGAAGAAAGAAATTTTACGTGCATTTTTCATTTTGAGAGTATATGATCTCATCAGAGGCCATTTTTGTATATGCAGTGCTTCCATAGATCTAAGATAAATCTGTTATTCATATTTAGATGATATAACTTTTTGTTCATCACTTCTGGTTCTCAAACTCATCGTAGTGAAGTAGATGAAACGAAAAATGAAACAAAAGATTGTACTATTTATGAGGATAAAAAAAACTCACGGGTGCAAAGCATCTGGCCCACGTCTTGAGCTACTCAGACCATAAGCAAGAAGGGCCTACAGAAAGTATGAAATCTTGAAAGTTGGAAGAAAAATATAAGCTGAGTGGAAGAAAAAACAGCACACTATATCTTGTTGGTCGATTCCAGAGCTTAGAGAAAATTGCCTCAACCATATTGAAAAGTACCACATGCTATCCTATAACAGATTATAACAACCACATACCTGATTTGCAAAATCTGCAACTGAGTGAATAACTTCAGCAAGCATAACATGGCTGGAAGTTGTCAACCAGACACTAAATTTAAGAGAGAATACCAGGAAGTTGGCACATAGTGCAGTAGTAACTGCTCGCTGGCTGGAATAAGAATTTACAAACAGTTAGGCATCGTCAGTTAATAACAAAAATCGTTCACACTTCACAGTAGAACTATGATAATTTATTCACACTCTCATTGGCACTATATAACAAATTTCAACAGCTTATTGATCCCAAGCTGCCCAAAGATTCCCTTTTTCCCCTTCTCCTCTGTAAGGAGCCACTTCACTAATGAAAGTAAATACGATATATATATAAAGGTGGAGAATTTCATACAAAATACAGTCATCCAAGCAATATATTGAAGAGATTCTCTCTAACAATCTTTATAAATGTCTTACTTTTATCATTTAGTTCTCCCTAAACAACACATACCCACTATATCCTAAAGAAGTAGAAGTTGGCAAAATCATATCAAAATGAAAGAAAGGGGAATTTTAAAAATGTGTATATGTTCTAATGGAGTCAAAATGAGTAATGACTTATAGCTTTTCTGCAAATGTTGTTACCTGGGATCATCAATTTCTTTCTTTTTGACATCTGCAACGTTTGAGCAAAAATCTGCACATTTTGAAATTTATCAAAGTTAGGATGAAAGAAAAAGAGAATTTTTTTTTTGAAAGAAACAAGACATCAAAACTTCTGACAAAATTACCACGACGAAGCAATAATCTTTGGTGGTAAGAACCACTACTAATTGAGGGAACCCCAAATTTGGAATTGATTCTTCTTGAACAACTAAATGATACAAAATCATTCAAAGGTGTAGTAGAAGAAGTTTCAACTCCTCTTCTTCTTCTTCCGTCTCCTATTGGAGAAGAAGAAGAAGAAGAGATAGATGAGCTGAAATATCTAGTTAGATTGGTTTGTGGGTCTTCATCTTCTTGAGGAAGATTGTGGTATAGAGAAGGATGAATAAATGAAGATAAGATCCTATTAATACTGCTGTGTGAATGTTGTGATCGTATAGAAGAGATAATGGAGTCCCGAAAGGGTTTGAGAAACCGAGAAGTTCGCATCTATGACGGTAAGTGTTAATCTTACTACTGCTCCTGGCGGAGTAATAGTTCCATTTCAGATGATGAAGAATAAGGTTTTCAGGTGAGAGAATAGGGTTTCAGTTCTACTGCTGAGAGAGGAAGAGGGAGGAGGAGATTACTCTCTCTCTCTCTGCGAAACTTTGTGCTTCCTTTGGTCAGACACTAAAGTGAATGGAAAATGAATCGGGGACTCCCTGGGTTACTCCCAAGTGTACTCCCCTCACATGTCAAGGCCATTTTGATCTTTTCAATCTGACAAAACTATGAAAATACAAGGTCATTGTGAGGGGCAGTACACCTGAGAGTATGTTTTCAATCTGACAAAACTATGAAAATACAAGGTCATTGTGAGGGGCAGTACACCTGAGAGTATGCCCGGGAGTCCCCCTATAATCATTGAAAGTGAATAAGCAAACTATCGTTCCTTATTCTTACACTCCCCTTACATGGAAGTGTTTTTTTACTTGTGGATGTTTTGGAAAATAAGAACATTTCAGGAGAATAAAATATCAAAGAGTGGAAAATTGAAAATCTTTTCCCAGACGTACCCTATATTTTATGTCGTCGGTATAGGCCGGCCGGCAAAAGTACTCGGGATCTCATCTATCTCTTTCTTTCTCTCTCTATACCCTTTGTCTTCTCTATCTCACGCGAAGGGGAGGAACCCCTTCGCCGGTGCTCGTCTGGTATTGAAACCAGACTCACCAGACGAGATCAGATCTCGACTCCGAAGAAGGGGCTCCTCCCCTTCGTTGGAGATAGAGACAGGAGAGAGACAGAAGAGAAAGAATGAATGAAAGATCGAAGATGGTGGAGGTGTCGACGGTTACCAGAATTTGCGATGGAAGTCGGCGGAGTTGATGGGTGGTAGTGGGAAAGGAAGAAGAGGGAAGAAGCTGAAAATTACAAGGGTTTGGGTGTTTGGAGGAAACAAAAAAGTTCAAAATTACTTTTGTTTCCACCCAAAACTTTGAACTCTGGAAAAAATTTTTATTTCCCCGTAACACCGACCATTTTACTCGATAAAATTATAGTTAATTCCGTTTTGGGGCCCATTTTGTGACCAACTGATTGTCTAACCCTCATTTCTTTTTCTCACCTCCACTTCATTATCTCATTCCTCCACTTCACCTTCTCTTATCAAGGTCGCCAGTAAAAGGTATTCAGTTGCCCCGCTGCTAACGACCTTGAAATAAAAAATTCAACTCTCCTCTTTCCTTCTTTATATACCCTCGACCACTACCAACACCTTATCTCTTTTTATCAGTCTTTCGCTCTTTATCTCTCTTTTGACCTATTTCTGTAGATTCTCTTCGCTTATAAGAACTCCGACGAAGGGGAACCTTCGTCTTCTTCAATCTGGATTCCTTCTTTCAAACAGAGGCTTCAAAATAAAGGAGCCAAAAGAGAGATAGACCAAGAGATAGAACTAAGGTGGTGGTGGTGGTGTTGGTGGTGGAGGAAGAAGGAGAGAGTAAAGATATAATTTTTTATTTCAATGAGCTGACCAGAGTAAAGATAAAAATTTTTTATTTCAATCACGCTGACCAAAAGACAACCTTGATTGAAGAAGGAAAAGACGAGGTGGAGGAGTGAGAGAATGAAGTAGAGAAAAAACACGATAAATTAGGTGGATAAATAAAATAATTACAAATAAAAAATGCAATACGGGTTGGAAATTTTGACAGTAGTTCCGAACAAATTGGATGCCCCAACACAATTAGAGGCTGAAACGACATGTCGGTCTTAGGGGGCCACAATATCCAGTCGGTCACAAATTGAAACAAAAACAGAATAAACCGATGAAATTAACACAACCCCCTTTTGAGTTATAATTTCCAAACAACCTCAAATATTTGACAACTACACCCATTTGATGATAAGAAGTTCTAAAGTTCGAGATTTTTGAAGGTTAATCACCCGACAATTATAAGCTCTGTTAGCAAGTACCAATAACGTGACGATCTAATTTGCAAGCAAGATAATAACAAAAGGATATCGTGAATCCTATGGACACTAAGAACATGGCAAGCCGAAGAAACACCAACAATCAAGTTAACTACTCTACATAAATGTAAAACAAAGGAAATGATTGAGGCAAAAGAGATCACTATAACGATGGTGTCTAGATATTATAGACATATTAATGACAAAGGCTAGACTCGAGTGGGATCTAAACTAAGTAGCAAAAGGTAAAGGTTGTATTGGAAACTCTTGGGGCTTAGGTCGTTAGCAGTGGTACTAGAGAACAGGGGAGGACTCGTGCGGTAGTACCTTAGGCGAGCGTTTAAAGTTTGGGATATAGGTGCAACCTCAGGCTTAACAAGTGCGATATCTTTTGATTGAGTTCGTTGAGTCTTCGCCAAAAACAAAACCATATAATGGTTGGAGGACTTGAGTGGTGTAAACAAATACAAATTGGTGATTGTGTTTGGCTTGGGTGGTTACAATTACACAAGACATGAGGTGCCTTGAGCTTAAGTCTGAATGTGTTTTGTGTGCTTCCAGATCGCATTACTCTCGCTTGTATGCACGATAACCCAACCTAACTATGGATTCCTTCCCTACATTGCCCTAAGTAAACCACTACCTTGTGTTCCCTTTGCCTCAAAAAAGTCACGACCTCCTACACTTACATCTCTCAAATGCAAAGGCCACAATCCCAAGACGGTCGTGCCCAAGGCAAACCACAACCTCTGGAGGGTCTGCCACTAGACAAGCTACGACCGCATGATGATCGTGCCCATGACAAGCCACAACCCAACCTAGGGTTGCCCTACGCAAGCCACACGCCCAAGCTGGCTCTGCTCGAGGCAAGCTACAATCCACGCTAGCGCGCAAGGATTCACACCTCTAAACTCATCAAAGGGAACTCTTGGACAAGCTCTAATCAACCCAACATATAGGTGTAAACGAAGTGTAAAAATTACTAAAATTTAACTTGGGACGGCCCATAAGAAAGGCTTCAACCCCAAATTGCTTCCCCCTTCCGCCTCTTGCATTGGCTGCCTGCCCATCGATCGTCTTTCTCCGCGAGATTCTCTCCAGCAACAGCAACAGCAGCACCCCAACAGGTCTTCTTTCTCTCTAGTTATTTCTCACTCACTTCCTCTTTCCATTCATAATATACCAAACTTCATGGGTTCCTAAGCTAGATTACAAATTTGCTTAGAACAGATTAATCAAGAGAAAAGTTTCTTTCTTGTGCAAAACCCCTATGATTATTTCTTGATTCACCGAATTTACATAAAAAAAAACATCTCTTTTAACCCTTAGATTAAGCCAAATTGATTTAACCATTACTAAACTTTCCCCATTTCCCCCCTTTTTTAGAAGTTATTAACTTTAAGCTTCTGAAATCATTGAGTTATATAAGATATTAAAAGGGTTTTGTTTTTGAAACTTCAGTGAATGAATAAATGGATCAATCGTGGTTGAGCGCTTTCTTAGTTGGGACGGGTTGTCTGGTTTTAGGGTATCTCCTTAGAACTGGAGTTGACAAACACTGGTTTACGTTTTTTACTAGTGCTAAAGAAACTTTAGTTACTGATCATCGAAAAGAAGATGGGAAACAAAAAAAGCGACAACCGGCCAAAACACCATTAGAGATTGAAAAGCTTGCAGAAATTCTTGAAGACTTCAAAATGGTGTTGGTTGTAAGGAATGACTTGAAGATGGGTAAAGGAAAAATTGCAGCTCAATGTAGGTAGGTTACCCTTATAACACTGTTTGCGTTTATCATGAATGGTGTGGTTTGCCGATGATTAATATTTTACCTCGTTATTTACCATGAATGTTGTGTCGGTGCTCGTTAACATCTTGGGTTTATGACCAAATGACAAAATTGTTATCCCGAAGTTGCGGTGTTTTGCCGATGAGTAATGTGATACCTTTTTATTTTGGCGGTAAGGAAGAATTGATGACGAGGAAGGTCTGGTCCAGGACTTGGTGATTTCTCGTTTTTTTGCCAATGGTTAGTTAACATGATAGATTTTTGTTTGGTTTAGTATGCCAAGAATATGATCCTAGATCTCTACGACTATGATCCTAGATCCGTTCCCTTCTACGAGATTGTTATTAGCAGGATCCCAAATTGGAGTGCTACGCCGTTCTCGGCTGATACGGCCCATTGTGAACGACTATTTTCTGGAATTGAAATAATTGTTTCATCTCATGAAGTTAATTTTTTTTCACTTGGTAAATAATTGGCGATTAAGTTGGCTATGTTATCTTCATTGTATTGAGCTTATTGAGGACGTTTCTTCGTGTTAATTTTATTCGTGTTTTATGTGATGTATATTCATTTCTCTACTTTGTAACTGTCTGTTTCAGTCATGCAACTTTGGGCCTCTATAAAAAGCTTGTCCAAAGAGCACCGAAAGCTTTAAACAGGTATCTTCTTACTCCGAAAATCTTATCCAAGTGTTTGTCATGTCGAAGTATGCCTGATTTTGTTACGGCTTAATTCTTGTTTTTATTTGTTTTGTGGTGTCCTTACCTCTAACATTTGAGTGTCTGTTCTTTGAAGGTGGGAGATGTGTGGACAAGTTAAGGTAGTTCTTAAAAGTGAGAGTGAGGAAGACTTGCTAACTTTACAAGTAAGTGCATCGAAAAGTTGATCACGGTTAGGGTACAATAGAAATATCAAATATTTATTTTCTTTTTAATCTTCTTGTCTGCGTCGAGTTCTACTAGGCATATGGTTATAATGGAATAAAAAGGAAAGGAGAATTGGAGTACCAAGTGATAATACAAGATGATGCTAAATTGCTACTTAGTTTTTCTTAGAAAGGTAATATAGTGTCCGTGTTTCGAACGCG
>BEHA01000736.1:294581-310957 GCA_002897215.1 Eschscholzia californica subsp. californica
CTTAAGTGGTCAATAATGTTGACATAAATTCAAAACCCTAGAGGTCTCAGGTTTAATTCCTACAGGAGGTGGATTTCATGGTTTATTGAATTTAGATTATTAAGATATAAATATTGTAGTTGGACCTTAGTCCATAGTTACGATTTAGACCCATTCTTGTAAGAGTTTAAATTAGGTGGTTATCGTGCTTATCACATCCTTGATGTATCAAGCCATTGGTCACTATTGTAGATTGCAATAAATTTCCAATAAAATAAAATAAATCATTCTCCTGACAATTTTATACCAAAACCAAAGTACTTCCAGTAGGTTCTTCTTTTTGTGAACTTCTGCAATTGAAGTTTCAATGTTTGGGATGACCGTTTCATTGGAATTACAAATTTTGAAGTAAAAAAATCATCACCGTAAACTTGAAAAATATTAAATAAAGGTAATAAAATATCTCATATTCATCTTATCATTGGAAAAGCCTAAATAATTTTTCCATTAGATACGGGAGGGACATAAGAAGAAGAAAATGAGACAAAAAGAACGAAAAATATGTGTTTTATTTTAAGAACAACATATACTCCCTTCGACCCATTTTGTTTGGTTGTTATTCCTTTTATGGATGTCCCAAAATGTTTGGTCACTTTCCTTTTATAACATTCATTTAATTATTAAAATGATGAAACTTCCGAGACTACCCTTTAGTTTGAATACCATTCAAAGGTTCTAATTGGTTCTACGCTTCTACCAATATTGTATTTAATGAAATACTCTATACTAAATGAGGGTAGTTTAGGAAAAGTCTTTATATTTATCAACAATAAATACCATTCCATAATAAGTTGAATTCCCCAAAACTACAAACAAAATTGGACGGAAGGAGTAATTATGACATATTGATAAGGAGAAGAAAATCTAAAGTGAGAGGAAAGTCAGAGTTTCCCTGTTCTTAGAGAAAATTGGAAAATGTTACTATCCTTTGAATTACCCTCAAACACACGAAAATTTAATTTTTAGAGAAACTTTTTCTTCTTTCTCCACGAAATTACAATCACCCACAACCTTAATAAAAACTCTAAAAGTTGTATTTTGATTATAAGATTAATTGTGTTACTTAGGTGACACTTAGAGGGTGGTAGTGGTTCAGGACATTAGAGGACATTTTCATGTCCACCAATGTCTGTGTTATTGGTTGGGACATTTTCATGTCTCCAATTGCCAATGTTACTGGTTAGGAACATTTCAAATGTCGCCAATTATCTGTGTTGTCCGTTTGGGACATTTCAAATGTTCTGAAATGTCTCTGTTATTCGTTTGAGACACGAAATTATGGATATTTCAAGACAAATTAGCTTCAAGGACATTTAGGGATATTTTAATGTAAATTTTTGGAAAACTTTTGGATAGAGAAATGTTTCTAAAAATTTGGAAGACTTGATGACACTTGGGAACATCTCAGTAAGGAAGATAATAAAAATAATAATAATTATTATTAAATTAGACTAATAATATACAATAATATTACTATATTATACTATTATTATATTATTATAATATTATCTTCTTATTATATTACTATATTATTGTGTTATTATTATATTTATATTATTAAATTTATATTACTATATTACAATACTATATTAAATAACAAATATCCACCAATTGTTCATCAATTTTCACAGTTGTCTACAAAAGTAAAAAAAGAATATGATTTTGAAATATTAATAAAAATTTGTTCTTTCATATGATAATAATAATAATAATATGCAATAATTAATATTTACCAAATGTCTATCAATGTCCAGAGATATCTATGGATGTCTACGAAAGTCGAAACATATACTTTTGAAATGTTGATAAAAATATTTTATTTCATATGATCGGATAATAATAATATTAAAATAAATAATATCAACCAAATGTCCATCAATATCCACAGATATTCACGGATATTTGAAATTTATATCAACCAAAAGTCGAAAAATATATATTTGAAATTTTAGTACACACATATTTTTTCATATGATTATATAATAATGATAATACTAAAATAATAAATATTCACTAATTTGAAGGAGATGTCCTTCGACCAGAGATGCAATGTGAACGATATGTCGGATAGGACAATTGATGATGAAGATCATCAAGTCCAAACGATTAAAGGATCGTAGTGTTTAGCTGGAAACCAACTACGATCGTCGAATTACGGGGTAATTCGCGGCTAACTTCGACTGGATCCTACATCGGGTTACACCAAAGAGTGTCAATTTGTTCGGAAGATATGATTAGAGGGATGAGACATATGAACATGGGTGTGACCCACAAATATGTCCAATAGGTCTAAAGAAAGATGGGGAAAAGATAGTACAAAGGCCCCGAATAAAGGGAAATTGGGTCAGACACTAAAAGGGACTTTTGGATCCATTATAGGGGTCGACCAGCCTAAGTGGACCGGCTGGATCTACCCTTTTAGGGCATATCTTGGCCGGCCAAATTAAGGAAATCAAGAAAAATGGAAACTAGCTAGTTTATATTTTCAACTATTTCCTAAATCTTATTTAAAAGGACATTTAGGAAACCTAATTAGGGTGGGACTCTACCTTAGGGTTTTATATAAGGTCTTTGAAGACTTGAATAAGGTGTGGAGAATTCTCAAGAAGCTCTCTTATTCTACAACATCAAGTAGAGTAAGTAAAAGAGAATTAGTCCCATCTATCTATTTAGTCAAAGAATAACCACCATTGGAGTTCTAGCTAACAACAAGGTAGGAGATCAAGTTGATTGTTCGATGTCTCAAGTAGAGGAGCTACAATTGGAGCTCTTGGTCTTCTCAAGCGATTGGAAATGTTCGAGGGAAAACTAGCGATTAATGTAATCAACAAACTAGTTAACTTAGTTACATTATTAGCTTATGCATGAGATCCTGTGAATACTAGTGTTAGACATTAGATGTCTGAGATTCCGCTTAGAACACTAGGAGACACCATAACCCAACATAATTGTCCATCGATGTCCACAGATATCCACGTATGTCTAGAAATATTAGTACAATGTATTATTTTATATGATTAGACAATACTAATAGTATTAGAATAATAGATTTCCACCAATTGTCCATCAATATCCACAGATGTCTACAAAAGTCGAAATATTTTTTTTGAAATAGTAGTACATATATATTATTTCATATGATTAGACAATACTAATTATATAGATGTCCACCAATTGTCCATCAATATCCACAGATGTCTACAAAAGTCGAAATATATATTTTTGAAATATTAGTACAAATATATTATTTCATATGATTAGACAATAATGATAATATTAAAATGATAAATGTCCACCAATTCTCATTCAATCGTGAGATAATAATAATAATAATAATAATAATAATAATAATAATAATAATAATAATAATAATAATAATAATAATAATAATAATAATAATAATATCCACTACACATTTTGTCTTTAGATTCAACATCTTGAAATGTCTCCAGGACATTTTGTCTATGGACCAAATGTCTTGAAATGTCTCTAAACCATTTTGTCTTCAAACTCAATGTCTTGAAATGTCTATAAAGACACTTTGTCTATGCATATATGTCCGGAAATGTCTACGGGACATTTTGTTTGTAAATGTCCCCCAATGTCCTAAACCACTATCACCCCCTTAAAAATCCTTAATAAAACACTCGAAAATATGTATGTCTTCTTGTGGATATTTGTGATAAATGCTTCCACATCATCTCAGAGATTTAAGTTGAGTTTTGCAAAACATCATTGCTTGGAGACGAGGCCATACCTTTAAGAGCTGAATTTCCTGACTTAAGTGAACACTTTACAACTGAGAGGGTATGTTTTCTTACTTACGTATCATATTTTTTCAATACTCCATTTGTATGAATTGCTAGAAATATTTCTCAAATTTTAAAGTTTTCGAGTCAAGAGAGTCAGTTGTTGACTGGTGCACGGAGAATGGGAAGAAAAATCTTCTCATCCTAGTTGAAAGATCCGGAAGAAATAAAAACGATAAAGGCAAAGGGCCATTCAGTCTGCTGAGGTGTTTTAGGGGTGTGATTGTCCTTTTTCTATGAGAGTAAAATGTTTAGAATACGTCATAAGATTCAAAACCCTCGAAAGATAGCATTATCAAGTATCAAAAACCCCCGAAAGAGACTTCATTGTCAAATTCATGTACCATCAAAACCCCTGAAACAGTATCGGTTCACTGCTACTGTTTCGAGAAAAACCCACAAACAATAGCAGTTCGTGGGCTGAAACAATAGCAGTTCGTGAACAAATGAATTGATCGAAGTCGTCCAAGCAAATCGTTCTAGCTTGCCTTCTTTTATGTTATTCAAGAAAGGTGAAATCTCATTTTGAGATCGCGCGGATAACAAAGATTCATTTTGTGGTCGCACGGACGACAATCTATCATCTCCAACTTGCAAGCACCTCATCTCTATCTTCAAGAAACAAACAGTGGACATCTACCTTTCTTTCGTACTTCCCCGCACTCTTACAATTTTGAAGAAACAACCATTTTGAACTAATATTTGGTCAACATCTCCCTG
This sequence comes from Eschscholzia californica subsp. californica, assembly GCA_002897215.1. Taxonomy (NCBI): domain Eukaryota; kingdom Viridiplantae; phylum Streptophyta; class Magnoliopsida; order Ranunculales; family Papaveraceae; genus Eschscholzia; species Eschscholzia californica. The sequence goes on from BEHA01000736.1 coordinate 299,150, forward strand.
TTGAAACATGATCGAAACTTAGACGGACTTTCCTTCTTCTGGTACGAGATGCTATACAGACATATAGAGAAAGATGAAAGAAAAATAATAGAAAAAGAGAGAATAAAAAAAGAACGGAGATATATTCAAGATAAAAGAGGAAGAGAGAAGAGGTCCGGAAAGAAGAATGGTGGTGGTGCAAAAAAATAAGAAAAAATTTCTTGTAGAAATTTGGTTACTGATCGATCCGTAGGCAAGCAGCAACATCTATCAAATAGTGAAAGAGAAAGGGGAGAAGGAGTAAAATAATTTTGGAAACGTTTGCAACAAAGAAAGGGAAATATCCGATGTTAAGTTTGACAAATTGAAAGATTGTATTAGAGAACCGAATTAAAACACTGGATAAGATTAGAGCTAAACTTTTAGTTGACCACAAATTAAAGACCAAATTAGAATTAAGCCTTTAATTAGATGATAGAAGTACTAATAATGTTTCAACAAAAAAAAAGTACTAATAATGAAGTCACACAGCAAAGGACAGAAATAAACATGTCAGTTGGTCTCATGACCTTTGTCGGATAAAATTAATCAATGAGAATTAAATGGTAAGTCTATAAGGGTCTTAGGTTTCATTTTTTAAAATTTTTAGTCAATATTGCTTAAAATAATATTATAACAAAAAAAAAATCATTGTTTCAACAAAAAAAAAAAAAAAAAAGTTGTACCAGCCTCATAAAATCATTGACCAGAGACGAAGTGTAATCATAAGTCGGAAGCACATGCAAAATGGAATTTAGATGGCCAAAAGTCAATTAAGGAGGCAAAAAAGGGATATCCATCTGTCTAAAAAGGTTCTTTCAATGTGAGGTGCACATTGCACAATGCCAAATTCACATACTAGGCGGAGCACACGTTTGGTACTTCAGTAGGGCTAGCTCTTTGATAGTGACATCCTTTCGTAAAGTAGGGTAACGGAAGGTTACTTCATTCTAGGAAACTGCAAAGCCTACTCCACTGTAATTGAAAGCCGCAACTATACCTCACAACTGTATCCCAAAATCATACTACTTAAAGCAACTTCAATCTTAGCTTAAACAACCAAAAAAGGGTACGCGAGTGCCTTTCATGCTATATTTCGCAAATGTATCATACACTACAACATCTGCCAAATGTACATAGTATGCTATACATCGCAAAATGTATCATACATTGTACAACATTTTGTACCGAACAAATTGCAATTTGTCACGAGGTACAAAAAGTTGCACTAATGCAACTTGGTTACTTGTTAGCCTCTCCTAATGTAACTTTTAAACCTATTATTGGCAACACGGTCAATTGTGTGTTTGCTCAGGCCTTATTAGAGTGGTTATCAACGTAAATGATATTCATGTGTTTTCGCAATTAAAAAGGGGCGGTAAGGCAGTGGAAAAGGATTTCCATTTAGCTATATAAACTTAACCCCAATATCTTTGTATGTGAAAATCATCACCACATTGTTTCTACGAGTGAAAATCATCACATTATTGTTCCTCGTATTTTTTTTATGATGAAATTGACTTTCGCATTTTATTCATTCAATAGAATTCAGCATCAGGTGATTATCTTTTTGGATAACATCCTTAATACAATTAGGTGGAGTAAGTCACAACCATAAGTTGTTAATACAATTAGGTGGAGTAAGTCTCATCCATAAATTGCTTACATTGTTCTCAAAAGCATATTTTGCTAAAGAATGGGTTGCACTGTTGCCTTCTCTAAGAACAAATTTGATGATGGTGAATTCAAATTTCTTCTTCATATCATGGATTTCGGCAATTAATGCTCTGACTTTCCACAGGGAATGGTCCAAATGTGTCGAACATGCTTGTAAGGCCGTTTTTGCATCACCTTCAATTTCACAAAATGTTAAGCTTAAGTGAATTGCTAGTTCTAGCCCAAGTAGTATCTATCTACACTCTGATTCCATGGATGTGTTTGCTAGAAACGTTTTTGTTTCACAAGATAATACTTCTCCTTGGTGGTTTCTCTTACACATGATGTTTGCTCCCTCATTTGCCGAGAAAGCGCCATCAACATTGATCTTCACTACATTCACTTTTGGTGTTTTCCATGGTTCTGAGACGAATGGTAGTTCTCTGGGATTTAATGACTCAACCTCCTTCTCTTGCTGATCCTCATAATCAAGATACATTTTCGTTGTTGTTGTTATTATCCACGACTCATCTAGCTTTACTCCATCAAATACAATTTTGTTTCTTGATTTCCACATCTGCCACAACAAGTACATGCCCAATTTAATCCCTTCAATGTTCCATTTTTTATTCAACCATTCTTTTATCATTTCTTGAACTGAATGATGTTCTTCTGTGCATAACCCCAACGGAGATTTGAACCAGATTTCTTTACTGAATTTACACCTTAAGAAAAGGTGGCCAATTGTTTCCGCATGCTCGAAAAAAAGCACATAACTCGGGCTCTGTTGTATCAATTTCATTGATATATACTTCACTGGTATTGCATTGTGTAAAACTCTCCATATGAAATAAAGTACCCTTGGAGCTAAGCTCTTGATTTGCCAAAGTTTACACCATAGGAAGTCTACAGTGATGCTTTGTTGGTTGGAATGCGACGCTTGCTCAATCGTGATTGTTCTATAGAGATTTTGATGAAAATTCTCCCTTCTCTGTTAGAGTCCAAATGACTTTATATTTTTGCGGTATTCTAGATATATGGATCTTGAGTATTTCCTGCGCCGAAATGTCATCAAACCCCATCTAACTAAGGTTTGATTCCAACTATAAGTATCCTGACCAATAAGGTCTGATACCAAGAATACTTGTGGGGCTTCTTCATCAAGTAAGTTCCTTCCCGCTTGAAGTTTAAAATGGTGGGAACCATGGTCATTCCATACTTTTATATCCTTGCCATCACCCACAACAAAACATCTACCTTTCTCATGTAGCTTCTCGTACTCATCATGCTTTTCCATGTGTTAGTGGCTAATGATGGGCTCTTATGCTCCAAAAAATTATCCTATTTGAGATACTTAGCCTTCAACAGATTGACCCAAATTGATGTGGGTTCGTTTAAGAATCGCCACGCAAGTTTTCCAACCAACGCCATGTTTACACTACTCAAATCCCTGATTCTGAATCCACCTTCTTTCAAATTCTTCTTCAATTTATGCCAACCTACATAGTGCATCTTACTTTCATCGATTTCATGCCCCCACCAAAATAATCTTTGATATTTTTCCAGTTCATCAATTACCCTTTTAGGCGCTATATTAGAGGACAGAAAATACACTGGAATGCTCGCTAATTCATTCTTCAATAAAATGGTTCGTCCTGCATGAGATAGTGTATTACGTTTCCCTCCTGACAGTTTGTTCGATACTTTCTGAATAATAAAATCGTAAGAGCAGCACAAGTGTTTCAACTTCAGTAAAAAAATGTCTCAGATACTTATCCGAGTCTAGCATTTCTGTAACTCCTAGGATTGACATGATTTGGCTCTTTTTGTCTGCAGAACTGTTTCGGCTAAAATGGATTGCAAATTTTTGGTAATTTATCAATTGCCCGAAGTATTCTGAATAACTATTTAGTATCTGCTTCAGCTGAACGACATTATCTTCTGTAGCCTGCCCAAAGAAGAATAAGTCAACAGCAAACATCTCATGACTAATAGGAGGGGCGTACCTGTTAATTTTTAAACCATTATATATCCCTTCATGCTCAGCTTTGTCTATTAATCTGCTGAGAATTTCTGAGTAAAGTATAAAGAGGTATGGACTTAAGGGGCAACCTTACCTAAGTTCTCTTTCACTTCGAAATTCGCCTTGTGGTCTACCATTGACAAGGACTAAGAAGGTGGTTGTTGACACACAACTCAATATCAGGTCACGTGTGTTGTCTTTGATTCCGACTAATTGTAACACTCTACTCAAGAATTTCCAATTTACTCCGGCATACGCCTTTGCCATATCACTTTTAAACGCAAATGATCCAGATTTTGCTGATGTGTACTTTAAGAAGTGAAAGATCTACTGAGATATGATGATGTTATCTACGATCTGCCTCCCAGGGACAAAAGCATTCTGGACCTGTGAAATTAAATTAGGCAAAAGACAACTGATTCTCTTTGTTAGAATCTTGGTAATGACTTTATATAAAACATTACACAATGATATTGGTCGAAAGTCTGTAGGGTTTTCAGGATTATGTTTCTTTGGAATTAAAGCAAGAAACGTATGGTTTAGCCTGTTCTATAAGGTACCTGTTTCGAATATACCTTTTACCTGTAAAGTTACATTGTCGCTGATAGTATTCCAACATTTTTTGTAGAATAATGCTGAAAACCCATCTGGACCAGGTGATTTGTATGATCCCATCTCGTTCAACACACTTCGAATTTCTTCTTTGGTCGGCGGAGCACCACTACTTTGGTTTTGTATCTCTTCTAAAGGTACTGGGTTGAGAGTGAAGTTATGCGGCAGTGGGGCAGTTGTCTCGGCTCTGGAAGCCTCATAGAAGTGTGAGACTAATATGTTTGCAATCTTTTCTGGATCAGAAGACCAATTTCCATCAACTATCTGAATGCTGTTGATTCGATTTTTTCTACGTCTGTTCAAGATTGATAGGTGGAAGAACTTCGTGTTTTCATCGTTATCTGTGGTCCAACTCTTCTTCGCTCGTTGTCCCCAAAAATTTCTCTTTCATGACATTTAATTCTGATAATTTTGCTTGGACTTTTTGTTCTTCTTCAACGAGCTCTTGTGTTGGCTGCAGTTTTTGAATTTCTAGAAGTTTTCTTTTTGTTTCCTCTATTGTATAGAATATATTATCCACTGTATTATTGCTCCATAGCTTAATTCTCTTTGCTAGATCAGGAAACTTTTTTTGCAATTCTCCTCTTGTTTCAATCTACTCCTCAATCATCTGCAAAAAGTAGAGTGTTGAGCCCAAAATGCCTCAAAGCGAAAGGGGGTTTACCTCTTAGTATTCTTTTCGATAGATTGAGAATTATTGGTGTGTGATCGCTGTGAAAACGGGGCAGATGTTTTACTTGTGCATCAGGGTATTTCAACCTTCATTCTATGCTTGTCAATACTCTGTCTAGCCTCTCTCAAATGTGAAATTCTGCGTATCTTCCGTTTGCTCAAGTATAGGCAGGTTCAGAAAAACCAATGTCAACGAGATTACAATCACTAATCATGCTTCGGAACAAAGTTGCAGCTCTATTGTCAAATCCCGAGCTTCACCATTTCCCTTTGTTATTTTGTACAGCTTTGAAATCCCCTATGGCGCACCATGGGTTAGTTTGCTCATAACTAAATGATCTCATGAACCCCCAAAATTGTTCTCTATCTTTTGTATTTGGTGGACCATAAATACACAACAAGTCCCATTTGTGAAGCTCTCTTGTTGATTCAACTTTGAAGTGTATGTGGTTTTTAGAAGATGTAATAACTTTGATCTTTGTGTCGTCATCCCATAACAACCAAAGACCCCCCGCTCAGTCCAATAGATGGCACAACGTAGTAGTTTGGGTACTTAATCTTTGTAATCCATTTGCTCGATGAGATTTGTGAAAGTTTAGTTTCTGACGAGAAAACTATGGCTGGTTTAGTTGCGCGGAGGAATGAGTTGAGAGTGACTGAATTGTCGGGGCATTCCCCACCCCCCGACAATTCCAACTGAAGACTAACATTGATCGAGCAACCTTCTCGGGCTTGCCGCCACTGCCCTGAGCTCATAGTTTCCACAATCTTTCAAGGTTTTTTATTTTGACCCATTTCATTGTTAAAAGCTTTGTCTCTGTCTCTTTTTGAAGTTGTGTGACTCATCTTAGTAGTCATAAGATGGTCTCGTGCTAATCGTTTCCATTTCTTTTTCTCCTTGTTGAATGTTAATTATTTCCATCCTTGAGTTACTTATTTCTTTCACTAAGTCCAGCCCTGAGTTACGTATGTCTTTATCGTATCTCGACTCGGATGGTGCTGGGGTTGGTTCCACTAAGAGAATATTCTCAATGAGTATATTATTATTTCCTAATCCCTCGTTTCCTCCATGGTTTGTGATTGACATTGATTTCCTGGAGTTTCCTTTTCAACAGACTTTCCTGAGTTATGAAGATTCTTACTTTTGCTAATTCTCTGTGAATTTGGATGTGCCTCGATTGCGACAATTCGGTTTCCGATTCTGTCCCATTTAAAACTTGTAACTTACCAAAATCTGTTTGCAAAAATTTTCCATGTGATCTGCTCATTGATTCCTCTCCCTGTGCCGGTGATTGAGGGTACTTCCGGTAGGCGTAGGTGTCTTCTCCAGCGTTAGCCTTTCGATGTTTGTAACCTTCTGCATTTCTTTGGCCTTTTTTGGAGTTCCTCGGACCAATCTTCTGATATAGCTTCAAGTAATTGGGGTCGAATTTCACAATTTGATGATGTGACCAATTCTTCCACAGAAATGACATAGCTTAGTCAATTTCTCGTATCTTATGTCAACTTTGCAATTCATACCATTTGTAAGGCTCCTTTGTGATATCAATCTCAACTTTGGCTCTTGCATATCTCCCCCATTTCACTGTATCTTCTTCCTTAATGATCTTTGTTTGACCTATTTGAGAACAAATCTTGTATACAGCTTCTTTTGTAAGGTAATTTATAGGTAAACCATAGAGTTGTGTATTGAAGTCTACTTTGTTAAACAAGTAGTTTGTTGGTGGTTTGTCTTTTCCACATTTCTCTATTACGAGTAGATCATCATGATTATGCCAAGGTGATCCTTCTAGTACAATATGCAAATCGTTCAGTTTCTCGAATTGGATTAAATATGATTCACCATAGGTTTCTTTAATTGTTATTTCACCAGAGGGTTTCCACATTTTGAGTACTGTCTTTCAGAACACTCAAGGAGAAAGTCTTCTTGTTATGAGTTGGACTGCTATAGTTTTCCTCCAATCAGAAGATGATTTTGCATCTGAATCCAAAAGGAGGACTTCAACAGGTTTGGTGTTCTTCCTCAATAGAGAACCCATTAACTTCACTACTTCATAAACTTTTTCTTCCTTTGATTTTTGACCGGGTCTTTCTTGATGTAGGTTTGTTGGTGATGAAGGTGACTGCATCTTGAGATTAGGTTAATCTTTTTACCAAAACTACTACAGGTTACTAGTATGGTGGTAGAGAACCTAGAGGTTCAGAGAGGACGCCATTCCGGCACAGAGAGGTTTCATCAACCAAACCACATAATTTTCTCGTATTATGTAGTTGTTTACTTTCTTTACTGCTTTCTTGATTGCTTCTTTTTCGTCACAACACCTACCACTAATTTCTTCTCAATCCCAAAACACATATTAGCATAAAATCTTTAGGCTTTCTAAACAAGGGCAAAAATGCTGAAATAAAAGATCAAACTAAATAAGGAATTACACCTTCAACGAGGACAGAGCCGTTCAACCTAAGTACTTGGGCTTAGGATTGGCTGCCACACAACCCAACCCCAGAGCCAGAACAGAATGGGGATCCGCCACCCTTCAGACTATGTACATATTCTGATTACAACAAATGACTCTCTGACGAGTTCTACAGTTCTGGAATTCGAAGTTTTTGGTAAATCTGTATTAGTTTAACCTAACATCCCATAAGATACCTGATGCCAAAAATCGCATATACTTCCAAGTTCCAACACAAATTAAAGTTGCACTATTTCATCAAAATGGAAACCTGGTACACAATCTGAGACAACATGTATAAGTCCTATCCCTGGATTCAGGGCTAGTAAGGATCTTTAACTTCAAAGCAAAATCAGAAAGTTAAATCCAAGACTAAATATCCTGACAATACAGGGCAACTTTACATAGTAAAATCACAGAAAATAACTCTAAGAAGGATAGGCTAAATTGAAAGTAAATAACTTAACATGGGCAGGTTCTTTTTATCTTCTTTTTTCATTTTGCTCATTTTTAGTTCCTGTTTCATCGATTCGACAGGATAGCAGACAAGTTGTTTTCAGATACTTTCCAGTAATATCTAAAATACGTGAATCATTTTGAGGCATTAATCGGATCTACCTGGGAAGTGAGAACAACATCACATGGAAGCTTGTTGGCATATCAGAAGTCAATATGATAGAGATGAATAGCTTCTATGCTCATTGTTTGTGGAGCTTGAAGCCGAAAACCCTTGGAACGTAGCTTTGAGATGCTTTTTGTGGCTTCAGGTGCCCATATGTCATTAGGAATAGATGAGGAAATGTTGTTCCAAAATAAGCTCCATCGATATCTAAATCCAGTTAGGAAAGCACAATGAAGAGGTAAAAATGCTGAACATCAATAAATCATTATAAATAATATGCACTCCGAAGCGAATCCTTAGGCGATCGTCGCTCAATCCATGTAATATATATTGATTGCTTTCTTATAACCGAGAAGTAGTCCTACTACACAGACAGACACACACATAATATATATACACACGATCCAATCTAGAGAGAACTTTTTATCGTTTTGGGGCTCGAGTATCCATTCCAACACCCATCATATATACATAGTACCAAGGGTCAACCTCCCTCTCTCTCTCACTATCTCTATTCTCTATATATATCTCTCTATTTTATCGGAAGGGAACCCTAACAAAAGGGAGTTCATAAGACGGATTTAGATTTCAGGATTCCCTATAAGAATACAAAACAAAGATACACTCATCTACTGGCTGCTACCACCTAAAGAATCCACTTGCAATGTGGAAAAAGTTCCAAAATTTCAGTTGTCCCGTTACTCCCGTAAGTTTTCTACATTCCAGCCTAAAACTCTACACAAGGAACTAAACCCAAATAAAAAAGAAAACATGTATCACAGAATGCAATCAAAAGATATTAATTAGAAAAAAAAGATGAGGATACTGCCTTGGTATTTGGATCTGGGATAATATATATCTTCGCATTTCGGGCAGTAGATCTTCACAGTACTCGACCTTGGGATATCTGATTGTCCAACAGGAAGACAAGGTTGTCCACAGCAATGAACTCTTGGACATCTCCCAAAGTCATAGTTCTTAAACTTGTCTAACTAAATAAGTCATCAGAAGAATTTATGTTAGTAAATTAGTAGAGTATAGTTTTACAATAAATACAGTAAGCAAGAAAAATTTAAGCAAGAACTAACCATAGCAGCTAATCCTTTACTAGTTAATATGTATCGGACATGGATCAGACCATATAACATCTCTGCTGCTGATTCAACCAATTCGTTTTGTTCCTCAGTGAACATATCACCTGGGCCAGCCACAAGTAATTAAACTTCTTGTTAAAAGAAGAAAAAGAGAAATGGAGATGGAAGTATTGCACAATAAATTCCGTTTTTTTTTCTTTTCCAACTCGTGTCACAAGGATGTGTAGTTCAACTACACATCCATTAACCATTCTGGGAATATTAGTGAGGAGTAACAAGAACTCCTATCCACAGAAGTTAAATCTATAAAAGCCTAGTTTTTTCGATTCTGTTACAACTACGCGTAAATTAGGTAAAATCTATACAACATGGACAATCTATTTTAGTGGCTTTTGCCGTGTTAATATTCTCTAAATTCATGCTAAAGGTGACTCGGTAACAGAAGCGCACATATGACATACTTGATTGAGTATGAAACTGTAAAATAGAATTACGGGATAATCAATAAATTTGGTATGCTTAAAGTTTAAACATTTTTAAATATTCGAAAGAGCATATAGACATGTTTGTTTTAGTTGACAAAAATAAAGTTAGGTTTGCAAATGGTTTTATTCCTACATCATAAAAAACTGTGCAATTAAAAGTTTAAGAATTTAAATACTAAACTAACGAAGGTTCTGTCAACAAAAAAAACTAACAAAGGTTATGTATGGATATATATAAACCAGTAAATCAACAGCCATAACATAAAAGTCTGCAAGAAGTTCAACAAATATCATGTTCGATGCAGCTATAAGCCTATAAGAGAAACAAACAAAAGGCCAGAGAGCAAAGAAAATTGATACCATGAGAAGATTCAACATCAAGGATTAGGTCAAGTGCATAATCATAATACGGAACTTGGCTGCTTAAACCACAAAGATTAAAGTCATCCTGGATATACTCATCATCAACTTCACAGAAAAACTCATTTCCCCTCAAATTGCAAAACCATGATATCCAAGATGTGTCCTCCCCATCAGATCCACTAACATCTGACTCTTCACTGTCTGTTTCAGATTCTTCTGCAAATCACAACATTAACCTTAACTAAGTCATCAATGCAGTCATTTTCAACTGGGATAAAATAGAATTCATTCTGTGACCAATTGCACAAAAGTATTGTTCCCATGGATTGATGCCAAAGAATCCCTCACAGCATCACAGCTAGATTAGAGATGACATGTAAAAAATGGTTGACCCCGTAGTATGATGTTGATTATTGTGGAAACTTTAAGCAATTATATGTACGACCTAGAAACATCAAGTAGATTGCAACTAAAAGCATGTAAGTATGTAACTGCACTGAAACTCAGAATAGACTACCTGGAACGACTTGGACCATTGAAACTCTAAACAATTCATCCCTTAGGAATATTGCTTAAGAAAAAAGGACTCGTCAAACAATGATACAATAAAAAAAAATCTAAGTATCTACTAGGCCGACCAAAAAACACTCACAGCTATCTTCTTCTAAAAGAAGAATCTCGAGAAGTCGAGATATCCATTCAATCTCATAGGATTTACAACAACACTACATTTAACTAATGGGAAACGGAGTCTGCAAACTGAGAGCATGTAAAGTTACAGCAGTGAGTTTCATCATACGGAGGACAGAGAACCCATCATTTGTCCAGACAAAGAGAGAGAACTCTTTTAGGTGTCTCGATCCAGAGTAAAGTAAGACACTGGGGATACATCTCTAAGATATTATCATGAAGCCAACTGTGGGTTGGAACATGTAAATTCGCAATGAACATTGTAATTCTCCCACTAATAACAAGACCGTATGTGGTGAGTTAAAACAATTGAGACCGAGATTCCACAAAACACACATTCCTAAGCTAGGATTCAAAAGTAGAACAAGATGGAAACGATATGGTGATTTTCCAATAAAGTGACTTTAAGTTCTCACTATATACCCCTAAAGCTCTCGTCGACCCTTTGGTTCTGGTAATTCATCTCGTGGTTTTAGAATAATGGAGGTGGAGGATTTACAATGTTACACTACTAGCCTAGAGCTTAGCCTCGCTTCCACCAGTTCCTCGCACTAAATAAGTAAATAGAAAGCAATGCTGATCTTTCATGCTATAAACCTAACAAAGGAACCTAAATGCTTCATAAAGGACTGAAAGAAGATTCTATCAACAAAGAGATCAATCAATCATTAGTTCCTTGGACTAAAAAACTGTTTAAGTTAACACCCAGCTTACCCTTAACACAGAAACTGGCTGTGAGGTCCTTATTCATCACCCTAACCCATTAATAATAACGAATCGATAGAAAAAACGCATTCATGTCTAGAAAACGAAAATCAAAATAACACAAACATGATTTCAACTAATAACCCTAACCAAGCAAATGAAAACCCTAAAAAAATTAATTAACAATGACATAAAAAGTAAAATTTCTAGTGTAAAACGAGAACGAAAATGAACTTACCATCGGAACCCTGATTTTTGGAAAGAGAAGCTGAACGAGTGTCTCGGTGATCAGGTGGCGGTTGTTGTTTTCCAGATGAGGTAGAAGGTATAGTTAATCTATCTTTGCTGGTATTCAATCCCTTAGAAGTTGATGGTGATGATTTCTGAAGTTGCTTATCTAGGGCATCATTAA
>BEHA01000736.1:319527-357387 GCA_002897215.1 Eschscholzia californica subsp. californica
CGGCCTGGTGGTGGCGGCCTGGTGGTGGTGGCGGTCTGGTGGTGGTGGGGGTCTGGGGGTGGAAAAACTTTAAAAGAAATAATTCATTTTTCTAATTAATGGGGGTATAAGTGTCATTTAACCTAATTCAGATAGGGTGTCATTGTTTCAGACTTGATTTGAAGTCTGAAAATTATGGACTAGTTTTCAGCCAATTCAGACATACACTTAATTCAGCTACTATTTCAGATTTTCGAAAATCAGAAAAAACAAACGTCTGACATCTGAATTTGCCTCAATTCAGATTTCAGATCTGAAATATTTAAAAAACAAACAGCACCTTAGTCTTTTTTGTTAATACAGACTAACAATAACCATGGTAAAGTAGTCAGTAGGTCAACAAGGCCACTGTTAGCTAACTAAAAAATGCAAAATTGTGCTGCACAATGGTAATAATTAATAAGACTTCCGTTTTTTTTTTTTTTTTGTTGAAAGAAGACTTCCGTTTGTTGACCCGGGAAAAGTGGCCAACAACCACTATATACAAGTTCCCCAAGGGGGAACATGAACTTGCAACTGAAAACCTAAAAATTCAACTTCCAATTTCAATAGAAGTCCACAAAATCTCAAGTTGTAGAAGATGAAGAAGAAGAAGGTTGATAGACTCAGTGATTTACCTGAAGGTATTCTTCATCTCATATTCTCTTCCATTGATACCAAACTTGTTGTTCAAACTTGTATTTTGTCTAAATCATGGAAAAACTTTTGGAAATCTATCCCCTTTCTCAACTTTCATGGTGATAATATGTCTGAAAGTTTTCAACAATTTATAGATAAGGTACTCATCCTCCATGAAAACCCTAATCTTCAAAGTTTCAGTCTTTCCTGTGAATTCAATGATTATGTAGATCAATGGATCCTTGCTGCACTGAAAAAGAACGTTAAAGAAATTCATGTTCATTTAGATAATAGTCATCCACATATCTTGCCTGACTCGCTCTTTAATTCGAATTCGTTGACCATTTTGGAGTTGAAGTTTATGGGAATTTATGATCCCCCTGATAATCTTAGGGTACCTGATTTAGTGAATTTGCCTCAGCTTAAAACTCTGGTTCTTGAAAATTTTTGGATTCTAAGTGATGATATGAACAATTTCATTTCAAGTTGCCCTGTTTTGGAATCATTGAGTTTAATTGGGAGCGATTTTGGTGAAGATAGTTATTCTATTTCTTCGAAAAGTCTTAAGAATTTGGTTATAAGAAATTGTAATAACTTTCAGAATAGTTTTGTAGATGGATATAAAATCAAAATAAATGCTCCAAACGTTTTATGGTTTCGCTGTCAAGGAATCTTGTCTGCATTTTCTATAGAGAACCTTTCCTCATTAGTAAAGGCTGAAATTGGAATCAGTTGGTATGAAGAAGACGATCATGTGAAACGAATGATCACATTTCTAAGGTGGCTTCAAAATGTCGAAACTCTAACATTATTGGATAAGTCAATTGAGGTATAACTTTCTTCCGCAAGTAGCTTCAAAAGTATATATAGTTTGTAAAACTTGCTTATTATTAATTGCCAGGTCCACTAGACATATGTCCAATTAGGATTTGTGCAATTAGATAAATATAGTGATAAGGATGTACGTAAAAATTCAATACTTACATTCTATGTTGCTTGGATGAGTTGGTTTGGGTATTTTTTATTGGTGACCCGATAGTACTACAAACAATACTCTAAAAGGTGCATGAGGCGTGCTTGGTTTCGCACTCCTCGAGGCAAAATACAGGTGTTCCGTGTTTGAACTTATGCCTCTATGCAGTAGAGGGGGGCGTACACATCAACGTTAGTCACTCGTACTTTTGCCACTTTACTCTCGTTTCTCTTATTACAGAGTGAGACTGTAGAGTGAGAATGTGACAAGTGAAGTGACAACTCCCGTTATCCTTTTAGGTGACAAGTGACAATTAGTGAAAAGCATTAATAGTTTCGACTTTACTATCGAAAATCTATTCTGCTATAGTACTAAATACAAAATCAATAAATATACTATTAACAAAATAAAAACTATTAATTTGTAGAATACTACACTAATATATCTGAAATTGAAGCTTTACACCTTGAGCCTTGAGGCATTGTCTGACATCGTCAAAGTAAACCCCTTTGAGGCGGAAAAAATGCGTCTTAAACATTAACTACGAGTTTGAATCATGATTTTTTACCAGAGAGGTTTTAAATTTATACTTTTTGCATTTGAAGAATAATCTTTTGTCAATTGATCTATTTTTTTTTCTTCTTTTCTCTCTCAGGTTGTCTCAAAACTTGTCGGCCTAATAGAAAGTGAGACCGCTAAATTTTGCAATCTCAGATATTTGAAGCTGCAAACATGCCTTTCAAGAAGATATTTCAATGTTGTAACGTACTTTTTCAAAGTCTCTCCTGACATGGAATCACTTCATCTAGAAATTGAAAAGGTGATAGATTTGTATGTTTATGTCCCTTCTCCTAAAGTAAACGCCAAAATTTGAAATCTTCTTTTAACTTTCTTGTTATAATTATCAGGCTGCTCGTGTATGTTTCTCAGACCCAGAGCTAGAGTACCCACATTGGGATAAGGTAGTCATCAAACATACAAGCATTATACACTATTTTGATGCATTTACGGAAGAAAAAAAGTGATGTTGCATATATAGTTTTATAGCTTATCAGAAAGAGAGAAAAAGAAAGCTCTGCCATTCTAATTAATTATTTTGGTTTCATCTAGGTAATGATTCATTCGGCGAAAAAAGAAATTCAAGAAGTTGGGGCGATGTTTGAATGTGTGCATCATCACCTCAAGTTTGTTGAGGTTAGAGGATGTGAAGGTCGTCTCGATCAGCTAATGTTTCTAGGTATTTTGCTGAAAAATGCTATGGTCTTGGAGAAGGTGGTGCTTTATGTTTCTGCCAACGATTCATCATCTCGTACGAAGAGAAGGCTAATGAAATTTATCAAGGAGCTACTTATTTCGCCAAGTTCTTCAGGTGTAACTATCAAGCTAATATAAAATTTATTAGGTGATTATCGGTATGTTGTTACTCTAAATGTAATTGCTAGTGTGCACTCTTTATAACTCTTATAGGTTCATTCTGTAACTAAAAAGTTAAAGATCTTGTCTGTTAATAGTGTTGAAATCAGTAGCTTTAATGCTGTATGAATTCCTTTTGTTACTTCTGCTTTTATGTCTGAGCACTTGATTGTCTAAAGTGATTATCATTGCATCATTGGCCTATATCCCCAAAACATGAGACCGTGATGGTTTGCCTCACAATATTCTCTCTTGTTAACACATTTATCTCATGTAAAATATGCTCAATCTGTTTCTTTTCTGGTGGATTTTCTACGACCAATCACACCCACGACTTGCCAGCCTCGTATCAGGTATCTCCTTTATCTCTTCCCCCACTTTCAGACCTAAGCTGATTAATTTAGGATATTGCTAATTAAATTTGATGTTCTTTTGATCTTTTTAACTCACAACTTTCATTGGACTGTTGATTTGTTGGTATCTCACTCTTTTAGATTACTTGTCCATCCCAAGAACTAGAAAAGAAGAAGTTCAGAATCTTTAAGTTGTAGATCTTTAGCAAGTTCAGAATCTTTAAGTTGTAGATCATTCTTGTCTATATCAATTGAGGTAAAGTATATTCATTTTCTTTACAATTTCATAGAACTTAGTTGTTATCACTCACCACTAGACGACGTTTGTATCTCAATTTAAATTTCTGCGTCAAAGAAAAGTGATTGGGATAAGTCTAACAATCCACATTTTACATTTTAAGTTAGTTTTGGGTAGATTTCAAAACAATTGTGTTCGAATTGTGATGATTATTGTTAGTAACACTTTAGTTATTCAAGCACCTAGTTCTTTGTACGATGCCAATCTTTTGTATTTTGCATTTTAAGTATAACTCTGACTATTGTTCTATTGGTTTTGTATCTTCTTTCATTTGGTCTTCAAGGTCCACTCATGGTCTCTTGCCAGACTAGGAGAAGAAGTGATCCTATTCAATTTTGCAAAGTCAGATGTTTGAAGCTACAAAGATGCCTTTCAAGAAAATATATTAACGCAGTACAAACTTTCTCAAGATAATTCCTAATGTAGAATCGCTTCATATAGAAATTGAAAAGGTGAAAGATCTGTTTGTTTATGTTCTTTCTCCTAAAAATACACATCAAGAACATGGAAAGGAAAAGGAAGCAGAGCCGATTAAATAAACTATTTTCTGATTTTGTCCAGGTAAGAACAGAAATCCAAGAAGTACAAGTGATTTCTCAATGCATCCATTATCACCTCAAGTTTGTTGAGATTCGACAATTCGAAGGGCATCCCAACGAGCTTATGTTTCTTGAAGTTTTATTGAAGAACACTAAGGGCTTGCAGAAGGTAGTGCTTTATGTTTCTGCGAAGACTCACTCACATCGCGTGAGAAGAAAACTAATCGAGAAGCTGCTGCTTTTGCCAAGAAATTCTTCTGGTGTCGAAATCATGCTCGTCTAAGACGTCTGGTAGCATTTTCCTTCGTACCAATTCTAGTAAGTGGAATTTTAATCCCCTTTTTCATATTTAGTTACAATTACTTCTGAATGTTAATGTTATGTTTTTAGTACTCCTCTTGACTTCTATTTGATATTCCCCATCTTATTCACCTTGTTTATGATCTTCCTATATAGATTGCAATTATCTGTACTGTATCATTTCCTATACAATATATTAGGTTCAGACCAAGAGTTGGTATCATTTTCTTTCTCTTTGAATAATTAAGAATATTGTCCTTTCTCGTGTTTAGTTAAATGATGATGATGGACGTAATAACAGTAATAATGGAGTTATTTTGTGGGTGTAATAGTGTCGAAGAAGTATCTAGTGGGAAGGGATGGAACAGCCTTGGAACTTGAATGTCTTAGATGTTGTATTCTTTTCCCACATTTCAGGTGTGAAATTTGAATAAAGGTCTGGCCCCATGCTAGTCACATTTCAGACGGTTTTCTTCTATTATGTTATCGTGCGCAGAGGATTGCAAAAAGGAGGTGGTGTAGAGTGAGTGAGGCTACTCGAGGCACAGGCCGTGGCTGGGCCGCATTGTCGACCTTGTTGGCCAGTTTCAGGCCAACACTATTAGCTCGAGCTTGTGTGCTCGAGATTCGATGCGTCGGGCTCGTTAATGAGCACTTGTATTTGATTTAAGTGAAGGAGTGACACTCTTTGCTAGACGGGTATTTCTACTACAGGCGATAGTGTAAACAGAAGAAATTTTTGCTTCGAAGTTCGTGTGAAGGGAATCTACAAACAAGAGGTTACGGGGGTGTTAGAGGGGCGTAGTTCTTTTCTCATAATTACGACCCATTAAAGAAACCTAGAATGAAACTGTGCAAGTTTCCTCTAGCAATAGTAGATAATCTATTTATAGGATGTAGGATTGAGAGAGAGATATTGACTACTAAGGCGAGTTGTTTGGTTTAAATCTCCTCCGCTTATGCGAGAGAGATTGACTATTAAGGCGAGTTGTTGGGTTTAAATCTCCTTCGTATATGCGAGAGAGAGAGAGAGACTATTAAGACGAGTTTTTTTTATTTAAATCTCCTTTGCTTATGAGGGCATGACTGATTAGCACGACCCAAGCTAACAACATGCGTAGGCTTGGCCATGGACATGCCGGTTTAGCCTACCTCGAGTCCTTTTGAGATTGCGCTAGCTGGCGAGACTCGACCGTCATTGTAAAAGGTAAAAAGGTGGTTTTGGTGGCAGATGGAGAAGAGAAGGGAGCAGGTAGTTAAATGGAATCCTCTAGAAAATATTGAAGGTTGCCCTGACCTGATGGAGACCATCAAGATGGGCCTCACGGCCGAACTAGTTAGAGGGCCTCATGGCCGAGCCCATTAGGGTTAGAGTTTAGGAGTTTCCATGTTTTAGTATTTCCTACTAAGTCTACGTTTAAAAGTTTCTATGTTTTTGTATCTTTGATATTTAGGAATCCTAACTTGAGTTTATCTAGAAGTTTCTAAGTTCCTATAAAAGGAAGTCAGGTTTGTCCTTGTTATTCAGATCAGAGAATATTATGAATCAAGTTTATTGTTAATCAAGTTTATCGTTTATTAATAATCAAGTTTATCGTTTTATCGCTTTTATCTTTATTTCATCAGCTTTATTTCATTAGTTTAGTTTAATAACAATGGTGGATTCCATTACTTTTACGCTTCCGCAACAATCTACATCAGTTGGTATTAGAGCTTTAAAAATCTGGGAACAAAAGATGAAATTTTTTTCATGGATACATCTCTCCTTGAGTGTTGGAAAATTCTTCCACGTTTAGGTTGGGATCCCTTTCGAGATTCAAAACAATTTTATGTTGATCGAAAATATGAAGAAAAAATTAATACCGTTTCTAAAATTCCTCTATTTGACGGTCAATATCATATAAATTTTTGGATTCAACATATGGAAGATTGGTTCATAAACCAAGATATCCATGATGAAGATAAGGTTTTTCTCATTGAACAACATATGTCCGAAAGAATCTATGAACAATTCAATGCAATGCAATGGAGACTGATTAATCAAGGAAAAAAATTCGTCGACGATTGGACTACATTGAAAAGCATCTTTAGGTATGTTTTTCTTCCTTTAGATGAATATTTTTCATATGTGGAGTCAAAGATTGAATCCAGTAGACAGTTGTCGAATGTTATTTCGGTCACCGTGTTCGATGGTATTGAAGAAGAAGTTCTAGACAAAAAGAATAAAATTTTCTCATTGACGGAGGAAAAAGAAGAACAAAGTGAATTATCCTCTTTTAGCTTGAAAAGGTCAGTTCATTCTAGTTTAGATTTGATTAAGCCATATTCGAGTTTGGTTTATAAGCAACACGAAGATGAACGTGGGAAGATCGTTCAAGTGAAGAAATTCAAGGTTGATTTTTCCATAAAATATTATGTGGTGTTTGTGGTCTTCTTCATCAAATTAAAAGATGACGGGAGATGTTGCAATTTGTTGGAAGTTTCTTTCCTACATTTATTTTTGCAAGATTCTTTGCACTATGAGATTGAAGCTAGTGATTTCGTCCAAGTGGGTGTCCTTCCACCCCAATGCACCGTTCGCTCGAAGTGGGAATTAAGGATTGCATTGTTGAGTCTCACTTGAGGGCAAGTTCGTTCTCGGTCGGGGAGTATGATGGAGACCATCAAGATGGGCCTCACGGCCGAACTAGTTAGAGGGCCTCATGGCCGAGCCCATTAGGGTTAGAGTTTAGGAGTTTCCATGTTTTAGTATTTCCTACTAAGTCTACGTTTAAAAGTTTCTATGTTTGAGTATCTTTGATATTTAGGAATCCTAACTTGAGTCTATCTAGAAGTTTCTAAGTTCCTATAAAAGGAAGTCAGGTTTGTCCTTGTTATTCAGATCAGAGAATATTATGAATCAAGTTTATTGTTAATCAAGTTTATCGTTTATTATTAATCAAGTTTATCGTTTTATCGCTTTTATCTTTATTTCATCAGCTTTATTTCATTAGTTTAGTTTAATAACAATGGTGGATTCCATTACTTTTACGCTTCCGCAACAATCTACATCATGACCCATGCCAACAACATGCGTCAGCTTGGCCATGGACATGCCGGCTTAGCCTACCTCGAGTCCTTTTGAGATAGCAGTAGCTGGTCAGACTCAAGCGACAGTGTAAAAGGTAAAAAGGTGGTTTTCGTGGCAGATGGGCATGAAAAGGGAGCGGGTAGCTAAAATGGAGTCCTCTAGAAAAAAACCGAAGGTTGCCCTAGAATGTTACATTAGATGTACTTCTCCACATATCGGATTATATTATAATTTGACCAGTCCATACAAGATAGTTTCTGTTTTTTATTTTATGTAATGACGTTTCATGGTAGTTTATGTGCTTATTTCATTATGTGATGCATCCATACCACATGATGTACTAAATACAATGAATCCTTGAACAAAAGTAAAGTTAATATTTAAGGAGATTTTTGTTGCAGTGACCAAAAATTTGGACGATCTCTCGCATAATATGAGATTTGATGCACCCATTTTGCTTATCTAGTCCCTCACATCTGAAATTCATTGTTTTAAGGTTGACTTTAACTTTTACTACTCTTTCCCTTGACTTTATATCTCTATGTAAGACAAATATTAAATAGTGGCCCGAAATAAAAGTCTTCATAAATTAAGGATGACTCAAAAGACCACCACACAATTCCTTACTGAATCCCAAATTTAGGTCTTGTCCGCCTGTTGATGGTTATAACATTGATGACTGTAATGCTGAGTCCTGACTGAATTCGATTGATAACTTGTGCTTTACCTTTAAGCACTTTGTTATAGAATATATATTCGTTCTTTGAGAGTTTGAGAAAACTCAGATATTATTAGATGGACACACAAAAAATACCATTATTAGGTACTGTCTGACATCATGTTAAAATGAGAGGCTATACTATTGTTTGATTTTACAATTCATATTGTCATTCAAGAAATGCATGATCCTTGAATCAATGGTTTATGCCTCAAAACGTGAAGAAGGGATGCGGCAGACATGGAGCTTGGTCCCAAGGATTCATTTAGGTTATAACAATAAGAAATCTTTAACACTGATGTCCTATTTTTAGCTTTTACTTAAGACTTAGATTGACAGTCGTTTTGTTGCATCTAAATCTTTTAGGTTTACTTACCAATTATTTACGTTATAACAATAAGAAATATTTAACACCGCTGTCCTATTTTAGCTTTTACGTAAGACTTAGATTGACAGTCGTTTCGTTTTGTTGCATCTAAATCTTTTAGGTTTACTTACTGATGTGGCGTGAAAATGCCACATTTAGGTCACTTAACTTTGATGAGTTAGTTCGTTTCGAGTTTTATTTCTAATTATTTATGTGTTTTCATTGTTAGGTAGTTTATTTGGGGTTTGGCGTGTAATTCGGAATAAAGAGAGCGAATTATCACATTTTCATCTTATGCGGCAAAAGGGAAGAAAAGAGCACCAGGGGTATTTTGGTCATTTTGGTCAATATCAGAAGTCAAACAACAAGTGAGGTCAATGACGAGTCCGATGGTGAAAACGGAAGTCGATTCGGAGTTCGGACGGAAAAGTTGTGAATGAAAGAAGCCGAGGTTCGGTCTTGAAACAAGGATTCTATGAAGGCACCCCCTTGGTTCTAAATGTAGAGACAAGATGGAGGCACCTCTTGATTTCTAAATCAAGCCCAAAACCAAGCCCAAAGCCCACATAAACCAAAGAAGAAGAAAAGAGTTGAAAATATATGGGCACCCTCTTTATGGTTGAAAGTCAAGTTTGAGTCAAAGTCTTGACCTAGGGTTTTAGTAGTAAAGGGTTACTATTCATCATCTTCTAGCTGGGAAGCAAGAACCAAGAAAAAAGGGAGTTAGAGGGAGAGAAAGAGGCGAGAGGGTTAGGGTTCTTCATCACCAAGGAGGGTTTGCTAGAGAGAAGAAAGAGAGGGGAAGGAGACCGGCCAAAGCTTGGCCGGCCAAAGCTTGGCCGGCCAAAGCTTTGGCCGGACACAAGAGTTCAACAGCAGCTCGGGTGGCAGCTACTCCAGCCCGGAACAGCAGCTTGCACGGAAGAGTGCATCTGCAGCACGGGAAGACAACCGCATGCAGCAGCTGCAAGACAGCAGCTCGGGAGCTGCTGGACGCGCACACGAGCAGCAGCTGCGGGAGCTTCCTCAACAGCTCGGGTGGAAGCTTCTCGGTTACTCGGGCGTGCACGACTGCAGCTCGGACGGTACTAGGGACGCGCACACTTGCACGGGACAGCAGCTCTTGGTTCGGGACAGGGTGCTCATGCCCGGATCTTCAAGCTTTTGGCCGGAAACACACCCAACTTGGCCGGATTTTTTATGACTTTTCCGGCAACCTTTTTTATCCGAAACTTTATGGCTTTTACTCCCCATGTCTTGATCTAGCTACCCATGTGATTTGATTTGATTTTGGACTACAAATTTCTAGAGAGAGAAAACTAGGGTTAGCTTTAATGGAGGTTGTGTTCTAAATGGAGAAGATGATGGTGGTCGCTATGGGGAACCCAGAATTTGCTAAGGGGAGATCGGCTGAACCTTAAAGACTCATATTTTCCGACGATCTTAGCCTCGAACCACATCGAAAAAGGGGATTCTCTCATCATTTTCCTTCCATTTCTTATTCAATCATCATATTTAGCTAACTTTAGTGTGTCGATTATATGAGATGAAATGTGATGAATTCGTGATTATGTTTAATATGATTTGATGTTTTGATTACAAATTGATGTTCATTTATTTCGATTATCGTTTCGATTTAGGTTATACTGAAATTCTGACCCTAATTTCTATTTAACTCCAACAATCATTTTAAGATTACTAACACTTATTCGTTGAATTAGAACTTTGCAACAAAAATTCTATGGACAGATTGGTGAAAGACATAATCAACAACTTATTCCATCACCTCATTCACCTTACTCTCTTTTGTTGGGTATTTGTTTGCAAAATCGTGCTCAGTTTGATATGTGGCCATTCCACTTAGATCTTTTTGTTAGTTGTCGGACGAATGAATCTTCACAAATCGGATTTTTGAAGAACATATCGGAATGTAATTGGATTTGGTTAGACAAACGTTTCCTTATTCATTCGGGGTTTATTATTTGTCAGCACATGTTTAGCTTACGATCTGTATGGAAGCTCTCTGCCAAATGCGCATTTTATAGAGAGCCAACAAGAAATTCCATTAACTGTCTGTTTTGGATCCTTTACACAACTTGATGAATTGAGTTGGCATAAAAAATGCAATCCAAACCTGCATTTTGTCAAAAAGATGGGTGCAATTTTGGGGAGACTCCCTACTCTTAAGCTTGACAGACATGAATTCAATCCGGGCACTGAATGCGGTTGTAATAACTTTTCGCAATTTGTAGACAAGGTCCTCGTTCTTTGATATAGAAGGGTTCCATTTTTTTTCTTGGAATGAGTGAACGACTATGTGCATGACTCTGATATAAAAGATCATGTTAATCATGGATCCTTATGGCGTTTTGGGAGACTCCTTAACGTATAAGAGCTGGTTGTTCATCTTTCCGTTCAGACGCTTCATACCTTGCTTAAAACAAATGAATGGTGAAAACTTGTAAATAGTCAAATGTTGGGTCTTCAATTGCTTAAGCTTCTTGTCATTTGCCTATCTTCTGCACCTAGGTTCTATTAGGAGCTATTAACTTATTAGACAGTCGTCAACTTCAATTGCTTAAAAGCTTGAAAGGATGGAGGTTAGAACGTTTCTTTCAAGACCCTACTTATTTGCAAGGTCATTCTTGTTGAAGGTAGCTTCTAATGTAAAGTAACTTCTTGTACGATTGGATACAGTAATATCTCAAACACTTCACTGTTAGTTTTCTTCTACATATGCTCTTTAAGGTTGGTTTATTTACACCTTGTCAGCTATGGTAATGTTCATTTTTTGACAACTTCAGATAAAAATATCTTATCACGTACAATTTCAGATTATTTATTTTTGTCCGACTCGTCTGATGTGACATCCTGATTTTGAGTCCATTTGAGCCTGACATAAAGTTTAGTATGAATAAAGAGCCATTGTATTGAAATACCGTTGCGCCGCTGAATAAAACAAGTAAGACTCAAACCATTAAGATTCATAAATCTTGGAATTTGGCCAGTAAGATTTAACCAATGAGGACAAAAAAAGACATTCACATCTTTTAGCTCTCAAGATGAAATCATTGCCTTGCTATAAATGCTGAACTTTGCTCACTCTACAGGATCCTTTCGCCAAAGTCCTTCACTGCGGCCCAGTTGGCGGCAGAATCGGCTGTGAAATCCATCAACGATGCACTTCAACGTCACAACATAGTTTATCCGCTGCCTAAAATATTCCAACAATCTTTTTAACCACACCATCTCACACACTGCTGATGTGGCGGCACGAGACTCTGATTCAGTATAGGACAGTGAGAATGTCGGTTGCTTCTTGCTACTCCAAGAAACAAGCTCCTCTAGTTAATAACATTCAGTTTGTTGCTATTGTTCAAGTAGAGTCGGGCTCATCAAACTTAATAGAATTCTTCCGGGGAATTGCTAGTGATGCCATTCAGGTTGGATCATCTCAAGTGATCAAATTTGAGGACGTCCGAGAATGTAATAACGAGCTTAAAGTTTCTAAAAAATTTATTGAAGACCTCAGTCTTCGAAAAAGTGGTTATTGAGATGAACTGGGATATAGCCCAGATAGTACTATAAGCCAGATAAGGAATTTTCACCAAAAGCTGCTCAAATTAATTACTGAGAGCCCTCTGTAGTGACAAAAGCTTCCGAAGTTTGATTATTTGTAATCTTCATATGCTTTTCTATTTCTTGAAAATAAATTATGTTTTGACGAATACTTGATATGTTTTTTTTTATCGTTTTGGTGTTTAGTTTGAAGAATGATGATCATCACTTAAGTGATGATGGACTTGCTCCATGCAGTTTATATTCCTGGAGCTTTGGGCAACTTTTTTTTCTTTCTGCAGTTTCTTTTGTTCTTTTTTTTTGTTTAATGATCTTCAGCGGGTTGTGTTGAGGAAATCTCCATTATTTACAAGGAGGTCTAGGGTATGGTAGTGTTTTTTTTTTAATTTATGTCAATTTTGAAATCTAACTCGAGATTTGAATTGACTAAAGTCAGATTTCAGAATGTTATTTTTTGTTGGACTTGTGTGAATTACTGGTTTTAGGTTGATTCTGGGTTCATTTGAGTAAAGCGATTTAGACGTAGACAATCACTAAAATGACCTTAAATATACCAAAATGACATAGTTTTTACTCTTCAACTTTTATTCTGCAAAACATTCCTTTCATGTGTTTTTATTATTATTTCTTCAAGGAAAATGAGGTGCTCAACGACGGCTGACCGACAGTTAGTTGGTGACCTTGATTTTTTTTCTTTTTCTTCTTCTGAATTGCAAGATTCATCATTTGATTAGTAGGATCCGATCATCTTCGATTGACAAAATAGAAAGACCTGTTAAGAATTTTGTCCTAAATTTTCTCATTTTCCTTCAAAATGTCTCATTCTTTTTAAATGTCAGAATATTTTAGGAGGTATGACTCCGTAATTCGAACGCTTGACGTAGAGAGTGGAAATCAACTTGCTAACCACTCGTCCACCAGCCTTTGGTGCTATGGTTGGACACCCCCTCTTAAGTCCATGAGGTCGTGAGATCGAGTCTCGGTGGAAGCAGTTTGCCATCAAGATTTATCTTATGTAAATTCAGTTATAAATAATGTAATAATTTGTCGCGCTTTACGCCTCTTTGTTGTTGGGCTTTAAGCTTCTTTCATTTTTTGTTTAAATTAGGCGTTTATCGTGCTTATTACATGTTCATGATACATCAGTGCCTTGTAACGATTGACGTACATCACAGTGGAATTCTCAAAAAAGAAAAAAATGGTAACCTCTCCAACCATAAGTTGTTGTCAAATGTATAATTTAATTTGTTTAAATTAGGCGTTTATCGTGCTTATTACATGTTCATGATACATCAGTGCCTTGTAACGATTGACGTACATCACAGTGGAATTCTCAAAAAAAAAAAAATGGTAACCTCTCCAACCATAAGTTGTTGTCAAATGTATAATTTAATTACATTTACATTTAGGTTAAACATAATGATAAGTCTTCATTCCCCGGCAGGGCCGCACTATTTTGAATCCCCCGAACCCACAGGCTTGGCTAATGGTCTAAAAAGGGGGACTTACCGATTTCATCCCCATTCCGTTGGTTCTTCCTGGTTGGAGTTGGGATATTGAAGCCTCTCATTCAGAAACTCAGAAGTAATCTTTACCCTCTCTACCCTTACCAACACTCCAATCTGCCACTATCAGGTTTCTCTCTCTCTCTCTCTCTCTTTTAGATTTAAGCTTCTAGAGATGATTATCAGACATTGTTTGCCAATTCAACTAGAGATTAGGGTTTACTTACTTTTCTTGCTTTCATTTATTGTAAAGTCTAACTAATAATCTAAACAACCCATGTTTGATTGTCTATTAACTTGTATTTTTCAGCTGTGAGAACAATGATAGAAACAACAAATTCACCAGATTCAGGACTAGAAAAGAAGATGAAAATTTCTAATAATGAAGATAGAATTAGCCAATTACCTGATTCACTCATTCTTCACATTCTCTCTTTCATTTATGATACAAGATATGTTATTCAAACCACTAGTGTTCTTTCAAAAAGATGGAGACCTCTTTGGACTTCACTCTCCCGTCTACACTTCTGCGATATGATGTTTTCTTCTAGTGGAACAGAACGGATTAGTCGGTTTATACAATTTGTTGACACTGTATTGCTTCTTCGCGATTCATCTGATATAAAAAGGTTTCATCTTTCTTGTTCGTATTCCGAATGGGAAATACGAACAACCCATATTTATACATGGATCCTTGTTGCTGTACGAAGAAATGTTCAAGAGTTATCTATTCGCTTACCTCAAGATCTTAACTTTCAGTTTCCTCCATCTGTCTTTACATCTACTTCATTGAAGTCTTTGTTCATCTCTATGATTGATGGGGATATTTCAGAGCTTCTTCTGTATCCAATGGATTTACCTAAGCTCGATTATTTGATGCTGTTGGGGATTTCAATTGATCAAAACTTAATTAATAAGATCATCTCAAGTTGTCCGTCTTTAAAAACTTTAATGTTAGACTATTGTTCTGTAAAAGATAGTGATATAACTTTCAACATTTCTTCTCCTAAACTTAAGCGTCTTACATTGGAACAAATTAAATCTCCAGAGGAAGATGAGGTCGTAACTGTGAATTTATATGCGCCAAAACTTAGATTCTTCTCATGCAAAGATGTCATTGAACAAAACTACTATCTAGACAGCTTTGACCGCTTGGAAACTGCTGATATTGAAATGTCATTATTTGAACCATGGGAACCGCTAGAAGATTTTTTAGATCTTTCTTTATCATTGAAAGAATTATATGCTCGACGTGTGATGAATTTTCTAAGAGCGCTTCATAACGTAAAGGATCTTAAGTTATCAGCTGGCTTCCTTGAGGTATAATTGCGTCCATCCTTTCTTCTCTTAATAAATAAAGCTGAAATGTTTGCATTCAACGTCCTAAATAAAAAAAGACAAGTCTGACAGGTAGAATCTGCCATACGAGCCACCAATTTTAGTACTATCTAGATTGTTTTTGGCTCTAGCAGGGTATGCCTCCTTCCTTTTGTCTTGAGAAAATAGCTACAATGCTTGCATTTTTTTGGACATAAGTGGCTAACTAGCATGAATAACTTACAGTTTCCCCTATTCCGTATCTGTTATCCTATGCGGGTCAAGAAAAACCAGAAAATGGATACATCTTTACATCCAGACATGGATTATCCAAATTGATGTTTTATATATATATATATGCCTTTTATGTGGTCAGGTTATGATGGGAGCGCCTGATTTGGTTTACAGTCCCCCCATTCAATTTTGCAACTTACGACGCTTCGAGTCGCATACATGGCTTTCAAGAGCTTCTTTTCGTGCTATAACATACTTACTGCAGATATCTCCTAATATTGAATATCTTTCACTAGAAGTATATGGGGTAATAAAATATGTCTTAGTTATTCGGTATATTAATTTTGTTTCATCTCCGCCCCCTAGACAAAGTAACCTTATCTTGACACTGCGCTTTTGTTTGTTATATAGGTGGACGATGACGACCAACATTTTCCCTATGTTGACGAGGTAACTCACAACACTATGTATTGTGGGCTTTACTTTTAATTTGTTAAATAGTTCGAGAGTCCATAAGTTATCGTTCTTTTTGTTTAGATAACATTAAGTCCAGGAAACAGCGTAGAGTATTGGGAAGCAGGGTCATCTTTGCCTTGTGTTCTCTATCACCTCAAGTTTGTCAAGATTGAAGGACTTTTGGGATGCGTAAATGAACTCAAACTTTTGGAAATTTTGTTGAAGAACTCTGTTGTTTTACAAAAATTGGAGCTCGTCAGTTGTTATCCCCAACAATCATCAGTTATGGAGAAACGAATGAAAAAATTTAGTGAGATGCTACTAAGCTTTCCAAGAGCCTCTGAAGCTGCAGATGATATGTTTCAGTTCAGATTTTAATGTAAAAGGTGATTCTTTTTTCATCTCGATTTCTCTGTGTAAGGCAGGTATGTCATGCTAATTTGTATTATCATGATATACATCTTTTATTCTTGTTGTATGTATGGACTTTATCTCTACTAGAGATGCCTCTAGACAATGTTACTAGTGGAGATGCCTTGGATATTATTTTCTAGGTCACGAGTTTTCCTTGTGTTTATGTTGGACTATTCTTGAATGCTTTTTCACGTGCGGCTTTCTTTGGACCTAACATTTATTTTCTTTTTTGTGGCGTTGAACTCGTATGGCCATTGGGTCTATCATGTTGGCCTAGTTGTAGTACCATATTAAGTTTGTGGGTATCTAAATCAAGGCCAATTTGGTTGGCCTTCGAGTCTAGTGGGTTGCCTCCCACTCTCAAGTCCAAAGGTTATGAATTTGGGTCTTAGTGGAGGTGTAGCATCCCAAAGGTTTATCCCTTGTAATTATAGTGTTAAACAAAGTAAAGGTCGTATAAATGGGATTTAAGGCTCATGGGGATGGCCTAACCCGTATATGTTATGCTAAATTGGTACAAAATATTAGATTTGTCGGGTCAAGAAAAGCCAGAAAATGGATGCATCTTTAGATCCAAACATGAGTTATCCAATATATATATATATATATATATATATATATATATATATAATATATGTGCCTTTTATGTGCTCAGGTTATGATGAGAGTACCTGATTCAGTTCACAGTCCCCCGGTTCAGTTTTGCAATTTACGATGCTTAAAGTTCGATGTATGACTCACAGGAGCTTCTTTTCTTGCTATAACATACTTAATGCATATATCTCCTAATATTGAATATCTTTCAGTGGAAGTATATGGGGTAATAAAAAAAAAAATCTTACCATTGGGTATATTAATTTTCTTTTATCTCTGCTCCCTAGACAAATTAACCTTGTCTTGACAGTCGCTTTGTTTGTTATATAGGTGAACATTGACGACCAATATTTTTACTATGTTGACGCGGTAACTCTTGAAATTCTATATCTTGTTTGCTTTTCATTTAATTTGTTAAATAGTTCAAGAGTCCATAAATTCCGCCGCGTAAGTTTTATCGTTTATGCTATTTAGATATCAGGAAACAATGTAGAGTATTGGGATGAAGGGACTTCATCTTCATTGCCATGTATTCTCTCTCACCTCAAGTTTGTCAAGATTCAAGGACTTTTGGGATGCGTAAATGAACTCAAATTTTTGAAATTTTTGTTGAAGAACTCTGTTGTCTTACAGAAATTGGATCTCATCGATGGTTATTCCTCAAAATCATCGGTTCCTAAGAAACGAATGAAAAAATTTAAAAAGACGCTACTGAGCTTTCCAAGAGCCTCTGAAGTTGCAAATGATATGATTCAGATCAGATTCTAATGTAAAAGGTGATCTTTTTATCTCGTACTAAGCCATATTGTTAAGTTTGTTGGTTTTCAACTCAATACCAAATCATGCCTCGTTGTTCTTTTGCAGTGTGAAATTTCAAATCTTGGCGGTAGCTTGGTGCGATTTTGTTGGTGGAAATGATTCGCAAGCAGCGATGACCCATTTTGCATTAAGTTTTGTTGTTTGCTCAATGGGTTGAAAGGAGAGGTCAGAATCATCTGAAGGAGAAGCTTTTGGAATACTGTAATAATAACAATGTTCTATGACTAGCAAACTCTGTTTCACATGGTATCGATAAACTTGGTCCAGATCATGATTGACGTTGTTAGGTTGTCGCCGTAGAACAAGCTTAATTAAAAAAAAAAAAAAAAAATTTCTTTCTTCCTGTTATTATTACCAAAAACACAGGAAGATACTGAAAGGGGATTGTCTGTCCTCAATCTGGTGACTCCGGTCGTAACCCAATATTTTCCTGGCTTAGACAAAGGAAAGTTATGCAGTTTATGTTTACGAAACCTGAATCCAAGACTCTTGATAAGAGAGAGAATTTCCAATTAATTAATGATATTAACTAGTCAACTAATCTAGTGGTTTTGATTTGTGCTCTTATAACTAATTTTTATATTTCTTGATACTTGATAAGGAATTGGAAGAAAAACTCATCCTGATTTTGTTTGAGGGAGACAAGATGAATAAGTCAGAGCAAGAAACTATATGTTAGCTGAAATGCAAAAGAAAGCTCTTCAATACATTGAACAAGTGACTACTGATGCTGATCATGTTCGGAAACAAGTCCTTTCTGAAATCCTATCTGCTAATTCCGATGTCGAATATTTGCAAAGACATGAACTCCACGGACATACAGATCTTGAGACCTTCAAGAAGGTGATCCCAGTCATCACTTATGAAGATATCAAATCTACTCTAGACCCTCTCTCTCTAGACCTACACGAATTAACGGTTTTCATTTTCGAGTCGACCCTCTCTCTTGATAGACTTTTTCATTGATGCTTTGTTAAGTCTGGGGTAGGTTTACTTTTGTAGCCTCTTTTATTACTTTTTCAACTACAATGCTAAATAGTCGTCCTCTCTCTTTCTATAGTTCAGGGACCTCGGGCGGAGAAAACAAACTGATACAAAAAACCAAAGGAGATATTGCAAGGGCTTGGTCTATTCTTAACCTCTTGATGCCTGTAATGAACCAATATATTCCTGATTTAGAGAAATGCAAGGTTATGCAGTTTATGTTTGTGAAGCCTCAATCAAGGACTCCTGGATGACTAATAGCTCATTGGTTTTCAACTGCCCTATACAAGAGCTCAATGATGAAGGAGATCATGACCTAGTTTAATCCTTTCACTTGTCCATTTGAAACCATTCTTTGTGAAGATTCTTATGAAAGTATGTACTCTCAGTTGCTTTGTGGGCTTTTCCGAAACAACCAAGTTCTTCGAGTCGGATCTCCTTTTGCTTCTAATTTTGTTCAAGTGATAAGGTTCGTAGTGAAACATTGGACCCTTCTTTGCAATGGCATTCAGACTGGAGCAATTCACCACAAAATCACCGACCCTTCTGTCCGAGAATCAGTGTTGAAAATCCTTGCACCCGCTCCTAAACTTGCCGATCTCATCGAGAGTGAGTGTGGTAAAGACTCATGGGAAGGTATCATATCAAGGTTATGGCCTAATGCTAAGTACATTGACGTTATAGCGAGCGGTAGTATGTCTCAATATATTCCAACACTTGATTATTACAGTAATGGCCTACCTATAGTCACCAAAACTTATATGTCTTCTGAGTGTTGTCTCCGTATAAATCTCAACCCCTTGTGTAAGCCAAGCAAAATAGCCTTCACCTTCATCCCTACCATGGCCTACTTCGAGGTTTTGCCAATAGAGAAGAGTAACAAGGACATTAAGGATACGAATCTACAACAAGAATTTGTCGATCTTGTGGATGTTAAGCTAGGTCAAGAATATGAGGTTGTTATCACCACTTATGCAGGACTTTATCGTTACAGAGTTGGAGATGTGCTCTGGGTATCAGGGTTCAAGAATAAGATTCCCCAATTCAACTTCATGTGCAGAAAGAACGCGATTTTGAGCATTGATATTGAAAAGACCAACTAGTTGGATTTGCGAAATGCTGTGAATAATTCCATTAAACATCTCACACCGCTTGATATAACTCTAGAGGACGATACCACTTTTGCGGACACATCAACTACACCAGGCCATTATGTATTCTATTGGGAGCTTCGGAGTCGCAATACTACTAGTGTTAAGCCCATCAACATTCCCCAATTAACATTTGAGGAATGTTGTAACACAATTGAAGACTGCCTCAATAGTGTTTAGCGTCAATTTCGTGGTGTTGGGTCGATCGGGCCATTGGAGATAAAGGTAGTCGAAACTGGAACTTTTAACAAGCTGATGGAGTATGCAATCAGTAGAAGTGTCGCACCGAGCCAGTACAAGACTCCAAGATGCTTGAAATCTGGTCCCCTTCTTGAGCTTCTAAACTGTGGAACTATTTCTAATCACTTTAGCTCAAAGTGCCCAAAATACACTCCTGGTCATAAAAAGTGGCACAATCAAGACTTAGCTGAAATCTCTGAAGTTCACTTGTGCTGGGTTTAATCCATAATTACTTTTTTTTTCTCTAAGTCAGACTTGAAATCTAACTCGAAGTCTGAAATGACTTGAGTCAGATTTCAAACTGTTTTTTTATTTTTATTTCACTCGTGATCTCAACTTGTTCGAGTGATTGTTTATGGTTTAATTTGGGTCCATTAAAAATAGTTGATGTTTCATATGCAGTCATTTGATACACATTAATAAGGAATTTGTGGAAATTGCGCTTTTGTTAATGTGGTTGTTCGAAATTTGGATGAAGCAAAGAAACAAAATTAAACCAATTGAGTGAAGCAAGACATGGGTTGCTAGCATGAAATGTTCATATTCGTCGGTCGACCAAAATATGACAGAAAACCGAAAGTCTTTTACATGGCACTCCTATGAACTAGTAACATCTTTAGAGCTCCTTCCAACTTTAACATGTGCCATGTCTAATCATAAGTTACTAGTTTCTAATATACTCCTAATTAATTATATTTAATCTAACGAATCTCTGGTGGTTATGATTTGCGTCAGCTGATAAAGCTAATTACTCTTAGAATGATGTTTAAGAACTTGAAGAAGACTTGAGGTCAACAAGATGAAGAACTTGGAACAGGAAACTAGCATAGCTGAGAAGGATAAGATAACACTTCAATTCATTGAAGAAATCACTACCGACGTTGATCAAGTTCAGAGACAAGTTCTTTCTGACATCCTATTTACTAAGGCCAACATCAAGTATCTGCAAAAACATGGACTCCTTAGCCATACAAATCCTCCGACTTTCAAGAAGATATCCAATTCGATATCGACCGGTTGCTAATGGCAATACTTCACCAATCCTCTGTCAACAGCCCATTTCTGAGTTCTTTGTCAGGTTAGTCTCCAAACCTCCTCTCTATATACTGATACCAAAAACAAAAGAAGATATTGAAAAGGGGTGGTTTATAAACAATCTGGTGATACCCGTTGTGGACAAAAAGCAAACTGATGCAGTTTATGGTTCGTCGTGGAAATTCTGACATAAATAAGTTTTGTTTTGTTTCGCAAGAATTACCTTGTAATCGAATTAAGTTTTATCTTTATACATGGATCCTTGTTGCCAATGTTGTCAAGTCGTATATCGTGAGTCGAATCGTTTTTCGATTTTATGAATCGTATTGTAGATTCAAATCGAAAATCGTAAGATTTATTTCTACTTACATATAAATATATATATATATATATATATATATATATATATACATATTATATATATATTATATATAATATGTATATATATTATTTATTATATGTGCATCCATATATTTATATACGTTTGATATAAATTTTCATTTATTATAAACTTGTAATAGTTTAAAATCAAATAAGTATCAATGAAAAGAGGTAATACTGAAATCTGGTTTCAAAAGTATACAAAATCAAATTACTTAGTTTAAAATCAAAGAAGTATCAATGAAAAGAGGTAATACTGAAATCTGGTTTCAAAAGTATACAAAATCAAATTACTTTTGTTGTGCATTAAATACTTTTTTTTTTTTGTTGAAACATGCATTAAATACTTGGGTGGGGTAATGTACTAAATTAATTGTCTAATGAAAAAGTAACTTTGAAGACTGTAGTTTGAAAAAGTGACATGGATTTGTCTCTTAAAAAGTAGAGTAGACTCCTACAAATCAGACTACTTTAAACAGTAAAGCATCATTGTACAAGTCTAATGCTTTTTGAAATAAAAATAAGAATAAAAAGGACGACATCAGAGTTTTATTAAGTAGAAATCTCAAATCAGAGTTATCAAGATTGAAGAAGATGAAGAATTTCTTCTCAAGTTAGAAATAGATTGAAGAATAAATCAGTAAAGAAAAGAAGATGAACAACAAGAAACCATAAATTTACTTGTAAGATTAAATAAACAACTTTATCTATTCTTCTCCTTCCTTTGTTTTTTAACTTGTTTAAGTATCTAAATATTAAAAAACAATATCAACCATAAACAAGTGTTTCTTAAAGGAGCAAAGAAGTAAAAATCATCCACCTAAAGTATCAAATACTACTACTTTGTCCACTTAAAGAATCAAAAGAAGTTAGATTTACCTAGATGACTTAGCTTTTGCATTATTACTGATACCTCTACCTCTAACTCTGAGACCTTGAGATACTTGTGCCACTTGAGACCCTTATGTTTCCTGAACCAGTTGGTTATTCCCTCTTCCAACAACGGTTCTCCCTCCTTCTACATCTCCCCTACTCTTTCAACGTCTAACATGTGGTTCTTCGTATGGTTGATCTCCTAAATACATAATATATTTTTATTTTGAACAAGTACCAATAAAAAACGTATTAACTAAGAGGGTGTTTGATTTTTTAGCACTTATAAGTACTACCACTTACTAAATGATGATCACTTAGTAAGTGATATCACTTGTGTGGACGGTAGAAAATCACACAATTAATAGATCGTCGATTGGTGGGCCACCGACAACTTGGGCACTAGACCTCGAGACGGATGAAGTTCTGGTTGGACCTGTAGACAGACAAAAACGAGCAGAAACCGTGAAGTCTTGGGGACACCGGGATGGTGTCTTGCCAAGGGCACTCCGACGGTCAAGTCAGCAAACTATAAGTGAAATAAATATAAGTCGATTGAATGCTGAGGGTGTCACCGTGTTGTATCATCGGAGGATGGCTCGACTCGTAGAGTGGCCGGAGCTTCGACTCTATGGGATAGTTGGTCGGATTGGTCTCCTGGAGCAGGTTGAGAGGTCGTCGCGATCGGAGATTCTGGATAATGGAGAAGTGTGATGTAACAAGGATTGTAGAAGAACTTCGAGAGTGATGGAGCTTGAAGATATAATATCGTCGTGTAGAGTGATCCCTTAGAAGATTACCCTTCAAGTCTTCTGGAATTCGAAGGTCGATTATCGTCGTCTAGAGCACTGAAGATACTAAAGATGAGAGAGAGAAGAGTGTTCAGTAGTTTTCTAGTCGGTATTCGATGCCTTTCGAGTCTGAATCTCCTTCTATTTATAGGCGGCTGATGGACTCGTGGAGTCTATCAGGTCCGAAATACTTGGGGTTGAGGGTGACTCTGAGCCCTAAGAGAGACTCATTCTAGTCGTCGATCTGTCGTCTAGAGCAATTTGACCGTACGATTACGCCGCCTCGACTTTAGACTCTTCGTAGTCTGAGATCGCCTAACGATACTTAAGGCGACGTGGGGTTTTAGAGGGACTTCATCAAATGAATACGTGGCGAGGTCTCCGAAGTTGAGGTTGACTCGGTAACCGGCAGGCTCGGTTGAGGGCGACCAAGGAGTGCTTGGAGTATTGTTACTTTTAATGGGTTATTGTTCGTCTAGATGGACGTTCACAAGGGCTTAGAGCTGTTTGGACCTTTAGTTGGCCGAATTCCACGTTGGAGAGTGTCCAACTAGTAGGCAAGTGGGTCGGGCCCAAGTGATATTTGTTCGAAGTAGGCTCGGTCTAGGCGACCTTTAGACGAAGTGGGCCCAACACGATTTTTGACCACTACAACTTGTAAGTGCTATGGCGTTTGTTTTCCATCACTTCTAAGTGCTTGATTTTTATTTTTATATTAATTCTAAATGTTATAAAAATGAGAAATTGTCTATTTTGACCTTCAAGTATTTACACATTAGCATTTTATACTAATTCATTATGCTCACGAGTTTGGATACAAGAGAATTACCGATTTATGAATACTTTGAGTTGAAAATATTAACCTCAAATAATTAAAAATTATGAAGGAGAAATAACTTACGTTGCATGATGGAGTTTTGAGTGGTTCCGTGATTGATGAAGGAGAAAAGCTTAGGTGAAGGATGAGTGAAGAAGAAAAAGAGTCATCGCTAAAGTCATAAAAGATTTTTTACTTATCAATTGTTTAAGATTTTTTTTTTAGTTATAATTATATTAGTAATTATAATATTCGGAGTAGATAAAAATGTCTTTCTTAGCACTTAGAAAGTAAGTGAAAAAAAATAAGCTCCAAGTTGGAGCTTACTTGTTTGCACTTACTTTGGCACCACTTAGTAGTGATTTTCACTTATTAAGTGAAAAAACAAACGGCCTAAAATTGCCGACCCACACTTATTAAGTGAAAATCACTTAATAAGTGCAAAAATCAAGCGAGGATGTTTGATTTTTGCACTTATTAAGTGATTTTGACTTAATAAGTGTGGGTCGGCAATTTTAGGTCGTTTGTTTTTTCACTTAATAAGTGAAAATCACTTCTAAGTGGTGCCAAAGTAAGTGCAAACAAGTAAGCTCCAACTTGGAGTTTATTTTTTTTTCACTTACTTTTTAAGTGCTAAAAAGACATAAAAACCTAAACAAGTTTTAAAATTACTAATACCTATTAAAACTCTAAAATCGTATGTATTTGAATCCAAGACATAAAAGTGTACGTGGAAAAGTACTAGAAGTTGGCGAAGAGAATTTTAGAGAGATAAAAAAAAGGTTTAGAGAGAGGAAAATATTTTCAAGACACAAAAGACCTACCCTATTAAACCACCTAAAAGCCAAAAAACTTAAGTCTAAACAAGTAGTTGGTTTCATCATGATTGTCTTTTTTTTTTTTTGTTGAAGATCATGATTGTCTTTAGATTGAATAAATTTTGTCATTGACTAATATGATCCAACGCCACATTCTTTGACATTTTGACCTCAAGATCAAGCTACAATGATCCAACTTCGAAACGAAATTGCAGATGAACTAGTTAATAGTACAAATATTATTGTTTATGCATAGTTTCTTACATTACTCTATCTGACATGAAATTTATCTACCTTATCAATTTATGATGTGAAATTTTGATTGAATGTGATTGATTTTTTGAGTGAATATGTATTAACAAAGTTAGAAACTTAAGAGATTTTATGCGAGGATAATATAGATAATTACATTTTTATAGCGCTTATAAGTGATGAAAAACAGACGACATTACACTTGTAAGTGATAAAAACAAACGGCATCGCACTTATTAAGTGATATCACTTATAAGTGCTAAAAAATGAAACACGCTCTAAATGAGAAGAAACTTGGAAATTCTTTATATATTTAACTTACGAATTGAACACGGCATATTTAATCTTTATTTATACAAGGCAATAAATGAGGGATTTCACTTCTACCATGCATCGAATTCGTGACTTCTAGATGTTCGGAGTAGAACCATTTGTTCAAGCGATTGGCTCCTAAGGTAGATTTTGAGATAATGATAATGATAATAAACCTAGTCAATTATATCATTCAGATACAGGAGACCTTACACGCAATGTCCAAAGCTGTTAAAAACAATCTCACAAATGGTTCGGGGCAATGTGGTCCTAAAGGCAATACCCATGTTCCTTCTTCTCTGGCAAAATGTCACGTTCGAGGCAATGTGGTCTTGAAGGTAATGCCCATGTTCCTTTTTCTCTGGTTATAGGTCACTAACTGACAATTTCCAGCTAGCGACCTTAACCAAGAAAAAAATTCCTTCTTCTCTTTACTTTCTTTCTCGTCTCTCCCCATTAAAGGGGAGGAGTCCCCTTCGGTGGAGGTCCTCCCCTTCACCGGAGAGAGACGGGAGAGTATAGAGAAGAAGAAGGAAACTTCCTTTTTCTTAGTTAAGGTGGTTAGCCAGAAAAATTTTCGGTCGAAGATTTTTACTAGAGAAAAAAAGAAGGTGGTCAATATGTGGACAAACAACTTTCTTATGTGGACAACTAGAAAAATTAAAAATACACGGACAACATTTTTTAAGGGGACATCACTCTATGATTTTTCAGTCATGTTCTCTAAGAATTGGAAGTTTTATTTCAAGTCTTCCCTCTCTTTCTCTCTACTCAGAAACTCCCCACCAATACCTTCTCTCTCTAGTCTTTCTTTGATGGTGGTCGAAGAACTTCTTCCCTTTCTATAGGGACCGTAGGGTCCTCCTTTGTACTCTTTAAACCCTTCTTGGGTTTGTTAGGTTCTACCAGTACTCTCTCTTAATGCCTATCATTTTTTTAATTTTTGAACCTCTCTCTCTCTCTAGTCTCTCCTCACTTTTTAATGTATGTGCTTTTTAGGAGAGTATGGTTTGAGATCTTCTGCAAAGGGAACTGGGAAGCAGTAGTCAAGGTCGATTATTGTGGGGGTTTTCACACTTTTATGGGGATTCATTCTCTTATTAGGGTAGTTTTTGTTTTTTGAGACTAACAAGAAGAAAAAGAGGAAGATGATGAATCAAGATGAAAATGAATGACACTTGGTTTTTTTATTTTTAAGTATTGTATTTGTTAATGATCCTCACATTAATTAGTGTTAATATTCAAGTCCTTGTAGAGTTGTCCCCTTTTCAAATCAAAGTCAACTAAGTCGAATATAGTTGACTAGCACCGGACCCAAAAATAGTAGTCCATATAAAAATAATTGGTTGTCCACGTATTGTCGTATTGGCCACCAAAAAGAAGATGGACATACCATTTTTTTTTGTAGAAAGTGGACATACCATTCTTGGTAGGAAAATATATCGTTTTAACATCTTTGGGCATACGTTCCTTTGGATAAATATATGAATGCATTTATTTATCTTATAGGAAAAAAAAGCAAAAACAACTTTTTCACTCATCCTTAGTTCTTAACAGTCTGTAACATGAAGCTTTAGGGTTTCATCCCGATTCTCTTTGTTCTTCGTCTTTTGAACCTCTAATTTCAGATATTCAGCAGTAAACACTACCGTCTATACCATTACTAACACGTTTATCCTTGATGGGCCTAGAAAGTTTCCTAAATAGGTCACCACCCGCAAGTGCACGGGCGTCAAGTGATAATTCTGGTAAGTCCGGTTCGTTCCTCAGAGACTAGTTAAACCTATTCTAAAATTAGGAAGTAATAAGATTGTAAAATGATTTGGTTTTGGTTTTTAAAATAAAATAAATAAAATATTAAAATAAAATTACGGGAATGAAAATGAACTCAAATGGGGGAGAAAGCCTAGGGTTTTGGAATCCACACAATAAAATCACTTTTAAAATCAATATCTAATCAATTCTCTTTTCCTATAACTCAGAATTTCGGATAATGAACTATCCTAATTCCAGGAGATGTCTTCGTTTAAAACCGATACTGTATAACAATGTTATTGTTAATTTCGAAAAATAAATCTCTAAACTATTGTCTATCAATCAATAAGCATATATCATCAAAGAATCTAACCTAAGCATGATATATCAAATTTAAAAGTATAAACAATGAAAAGAAAATCGATTTGACGAATTAAAACAAATCGAACTTTCAAGCACAATCGAGAGAATCAATCGATCAAAAATATGTTTCTAAAAAGGTCAAATATGGTCTCATCCTAGCCCTAGATGAGATGGTTAGCTAATCATAATATGAGATTAAGACAATTATGAAGAATAAGAGAGAAAATGGAAATAGAATGAAACTTTCTCACTGATTTTCCCCGTCGCAGCCAAACATGCCCTAAGGGAGCAGTTTTCTCGTCTTCCCGGAAGTATTTTCTCTCTAGGAAAATTATTTTCTCACCTTCTCCAATTCTCTTTCTCTCTCTAACTTTCTGATTTTCTCTCTCTTTCTTCTATACTCTCTCTGTTTTATTATAACTCTCTTCTATTTAAATCAAACCAGAGAATCAAAATAAACAATATGAAGAGGAATATCATATAAGATGAAAAAATTGAAAATAAAAACAATTTCTTTCTCTCTACAAACTTCTCTTTCTCTCTCTCTCTGTCCCTCTATGTTTCTCTGTTTCTCTCACTAAAACAAAAGAAAACAGATGAAGAAGATGAAGATGATGATGGTTTTGATTCCTGTTTCAATTCCCAACCGAGGTGAGTTCCTGATTAATCCGAGATGTCTCTGTTCATCTCACTCTCTCTCTAATCTCTTATTCCAGCCCGAGAGTGGATCCCCCCCAAAACCGAGATACCCCCCTTTAGCTCCTGTTCTGTTTCTTATATAGCAAAAACCGAATTCCACAACCTCAGTCCTCCTCTGTAATTGATCTTCTTTTCCTTTTTTCTCTTATATCTTTCTATCTTTGATAAAATTCTCACTCACTGTGAGAAATCTCCAGCCATCTCTCAATCTCTTGTTATCTCTTTTGAGAGAAAGAAAATCAAAACCAGTCGGTCTCTTTCTCTCTCTAAATATTTTCAGAAACTTTCTCTCTAATTATCTTCTACAAATCTTCAAATCAATCTCCTTTCCTGTAGCTAGCTTGATTCTCAATATCCCCATTGATCTATCTAGCTTTCTCAAGGACATAACAATCTTTCCTTCTCGGTTTGGTAATAGAGTTAACTACTCTCTCTCCCTGTTAACAGTGGAAAGAAAATGTTGCCTTGTGGGTTGATGATAGGGACGAGAGAGAGAATAGGAAATTCCCACCAATTTGGGTGTTTGAATTTTTAGCTGTTAAGTGGGATTGATATTATGCATCGCGGCAAAGAGAATGAGGTTGCGGCGCCTTGCCCATGGGCTCGTCTCACACTCTACTTTTCACCCGATTATCAATATTGACCTAATTACCAGAATATCCAAATGACCAAATTGCCCTTTCGTGCGTCTTTCTCTCGTTTTTAACCATTTTCTGTGCTCAATTCCATAGAAACCACCTGAGTAAGAGAAACAACCAATTCATCAGAGTAACTGCTCGAAATTGACTAACTGACCCGAGTTAAGAGATTCAAATGAGGCATATTCATGACTCATCAATCCTCCATATCAGGTCTCCCTTTTTCTCTCTAGCTGTGTATTTGTGAGTGTGTCATAATGGAAATTTTCATTTCTTGTTGTTTTCAGTGTTTGAAACAAAATCCCTAATTACTTGGCTCATTTTTTGTTGATTAATTGAAGTTAAATCTTTCTAGGTTGCTTTTCCTTACCTCAAAAGAAGCAATTTGTTCAATCTCTTGTTCCCTAGTTCACGATGGGAGAAAGAAAATCATTACATTCTAAAGATTTAGTTAGACTGAGTAACTTACCTGACAATCTAATTAATCATATCATGTCCTTCCTTGATATGTCTGAAGTTGTCCAAACTAGTCTCTTGTCATGGAGATGGAGGTATCTCTCGACTTCTATTTCCACTTTCAATTTCTGTGAATTTGAGAATGACTTTGAAGATTTTGTGAACTGGGTATTCGTTCGTCGTGAAAAATCTGACATTAAAAAGTTTTCTTTTGTTCCACAAGAATCACCTTGTAATAAAATTAGAGTTTACCTTTATACATGGATCCTTGTTGCTTTGAGAAGTAATGTTCAAGATCTAACTATCGAACTACTTAATGAATATGCTTTCCAGTTTCCTAGTTGTATGTTTACATGTAAATCGTTGACGAGATTGGAGTTAGGTTTGTGTTTGGAAGAGGATAAAACTCAAAGATTATTCTACCTAATCTTGTTAATTTGCCCCAACTTGAACAGCTTAAGCTTAATTGAATTTTGATTGTTGAAGCAATCACTAACAAATTCTTCTCAAGCCTTTCACTTCTCAAATCTTTGATTTTAATATAATCTGGTATGCTAGATGGTAATAGGAATTTCAACATTTCTTCCCCTAAACTTATGCATCTTGAAATAAAGAATCGAGAAGAATAACCGATTTTGCGTAATAATCCCAATACTATCAAGTTGTGCACTGATGTGACACGAAAATGTCACATTTGGAGAGCCTAACTTAGACTAATTAGTCCTTTTTGAGTGTTATCAATAATATTTTATGTGTTTTTCATGTTAGGTACTTATTTTGGAGTTAAGCGTGTGATTCGGAATAAAAGGAGCGAATTATCACTATCATTTCATGTGCCAAAAATGAGAGAAAAAAGACTTCAAGCAAATCAAATGACAAGTATAGTCAATGACGAGTCCGACAGTGAAAACGGTATTCAATCCGAAGTTCGGACGGGGAAGATGTGGAAGAAAGAAGTCCGAGGGTATTCTAGTCCTTTGTGAGAATTTGAAGATGTAGAGACAAGGATGGAGGCACTCTCTTGGTTTCTAAATCAAAGCCCAAAACCAAGTCCAACCCCAAGAAATATTAAGAAAAGAAGAATTGTGTAGAGATTTTATGGGCACCCATTTGTGGTCTAAAGACTTAGTCAAGTTTGACTAAGTCTAGGGTTTGAATGAAGTTAGAGAAAGGGGTCAAAGACACTATTCATCATCTTCTACCTTGGAAAAGGAGGCAAGAAAAAGGAGAGAGAGAAAGGGTGCTAGGGTTGGTTAGGGGTGGGAATTATGCCCGGATACCCAATATCCAAGGCGTTCACCCGAGCCCGTTGAAGACCATGAGCACCCGCGCCCGGTGTCGGGCATCACCTGCCCGGCCCGTTGAATATTGGTGGGCGGGATCGGGTTGAGTCTCTTACCCGCACACCCGCCCACACCCGACACATATCGGGTAAGCCCGACGGAGTCTTCATTACCTGCCGGACCAAGCTGTATCTAAAGCCCCTTTCATACCTTACTGGATGGATAAGATTTGGGGGTCAATCAGCTGCACGGAAATTTGGCGTTGGGACTTGGGTTAAATAACCACAATCCCATGTTTTTCTCTTACTGAGCAGTCAATGTGGGGCTAAAGGTTTGTCTTTCAGAAGAGTTCATTGTTGCATTCATTGTCCCACATTGCCCGCCTTGGATTGGAAAAGAGTGTAAGAGTTTTATAAAGCTAACTCCTCCACTAGGAAGTTAGAAGGCAACGTCAGCAAGGTGGAGGCAACCACTACCAACATTTCATAGGCACTATGCCATGGGTTTGATCTTGTTGGAGTTATGCTTAGTTTTAAGTTAATTCACCCGATGCCCATTCGCCCGAAGCCCGCTTTACCCGAGATTTTAACCGGGCTTGGGCGGGCTTTGA
This sequence comes from Eschscholzia californica subsp. californica, assembly GCA_002897215.1. Classification (NCBI taxonomy): domain Eukaryota; kingdom Viridiplantae; phylum Streptophyta; class Magnoliopsida; order Ranunculales; family Papaveraceae; genus Eschscholzia; species Eschscholzia californica. Next base: position 350,592 of record BEHA01000736.1, read on the forward strand.
GCATTGAGAAGTTGAATACTACCCGCCCGTTTCACCCGAGTACCCTAATAGTCATTTTCAAAGTTTGCCCGATCCGCCCGAGTCCGAAGCAACACTACCCGTGGGCGTCCATACCCGCCCGGTTCCCACCCCTAGGGTTGGTGTTCTTCATCAACTTCTAGGCTTTTGAGAGTTTGAAGGAGAGAGAGTAAAGAGAAGGAGAAGTGTCGGCCAAGCTTGGACGGCAGCAGCTCGGGCTGCATGGAGTCAGCTCGGGCTGCTCGGGATAGCTGCAACAGCGGCTGGCCGGCACGGGAAGGATGCACGGGAGCTGCTGCTGCAGCTTTCATGGACGCACAGCAGCACCCGCGGGACAGCAAGGGAGCAGCCCCTATTTCGCTCGGAACGGATAGATCATGCACGGGAAGCTTGCTAGGGTCGCGGCTGCAACTCAGAACGGCCTTGGGGACGCGACTTCCAGCAGCTCAAGGCCGGACAGCACCTCATTTAGCCGGAAACTCCATTTTTTGGCCGGATTTCTTCTCAACTTTGGCCGGACTTTTATGAGTTCTCCAGCAACCTTCTTGACCCGAAACTTTAGGGCTTTTGTTCCCCTCATCCTTGGCTAGCTTCCCATGTGGTTTGATTTGATTTTGGTTGAAGATTGCTAGAGAGAGAAAACTAGGGTTTAGCTTTAATGGAGATTGAGTTCTAAATGGAGAAGATGATGATGGTCGCTATGGGGAACCCAGAATTTGCTAAGGGAAGATCAGCTGCACCTTAAAGACTCATATTTGTCGACGATCTTAGCCTCGAACCACATCGAAAAAGGAGGATTCTCTCATCATTTCCTTTCCATTTCTTATTCAATCACCATGTTTAGCTAACTTTAGTGTGTCGATTATATGAGATGAAATGTGATGAATTCGTGATTATGTTTAATATGATTTGATGTTTTGATTATAAATTGATGTTCATTTATTTCGATTATCGTTTTGATCGTATTTTCATGTGTCTTGTCAAGCACTTCGCATAGTTAATAGACGAAAAAAAGTATTCGATATCGATCGTAGTCTAAGTCATAATTTCATGTGTCTTGTCATGCACTTCACATAGTTAGGCGACTAGACAACACCTTCGTTGACTCGGGATTAACCGATTATGACGTTTGTTTGAATAAGTATGATCCCCGGATATACGTAGTGCTTATGGACATCACCTTAGGAGTCGAACATCGATTATACTTAGGAACATTAGATTGGACCATACATAGTTGTAGATTTATCATTATGGATTCTCGGACTTCAACTTCTTACTCTTGTATTCGGATACTCTTGAAGCATGATTTGAATGTGATGAATGACTTATTATTTGTTTACATTTGAGTTTAATTGACTTCGTCTAGTTTTATAAACTAGAAACCTTGATCTTAATCGCCTATTTTGGCACAAAGTTTGATAATGCGTACTTAGTTTGATAATCGATACTTACTAACCTTTGATCGATTATACTTAGTTTGACGTATTATACTTATTAGTGTCATATTTGTTCATTTGCAATTCATTAGATAGTGTGTATAAGTTTGATAGTCGATGCTTAGTGACGTTTGATCGATTATGCTTAGTTAGATACATGATGCTTAGGATTGTTAATGTGGGTGAAGTTAATTGCATTTTCATGTGAATAGATTATTAGTAATTGTCACTTTCAATCTTGTGGATCGAAGTATCCCTCTCGATCGATGTTTGCCCTAATCGAGTCTTACCATCTCCCGACTCTTGTTCCTCCGAACTCTTCTCTCGAATCTCTCTCGCCCGTTTACTTTTATTGTTTAGTTTAGTTTTCTTGTTTTGTTTCTCATTCAATCCAAAACCCCCGTTTATCTGTATTCTTTTCCTTTTTAGTCTAAGTTAGTTAGTGATATCTAGACCGACGAATGAGACCCTTTCGATATCCAAACTACCTTCCTATCCTTGGATCAATCCCGGCTTTGCCGGATTACTACTTGATACCTCCGCTTGGGTGTGCAACCTTTTCGGGTGCATCATGCACTCCAAATCTCAGATCCTTCATTTGCAAAGATTATTTGTCACAACACTGTTCTTTTGGAGACCTTTATTGCGTAAAAACAGCGGATATTGACATGGTAGTAAAGAAATGAGTTATTTTGCGAAAGGGTCATACATAAGTACCGTGTTTTGCGAAAGAGACATGATTGTTTATTATTTTGTGAAGGGGTCGTGGACTAGGATTGACCGTTAAATAAATGTTATATTTAACTCAACATTATTTGAAAAGTTAACGTCGTTATGTAGATGTAACGATGTTACCTCAAGTAAATCCGATGGACGCTATTCCTCCACATAGATGGCTAAAATCTATTGATAAAACTTGTCTAATCTCACATTTGTTTCAAAAGAAAACAACTTATTTAGTTCATCTTCTTCCCTTTTTATTTCTTCTAACTTTTGATTTTCACCGAATAATGAAGAGGTGTTGCCGATTGATAGAACTTGTTTAACCCTTTAGATGATTGGACTGGACGTGACTATAATGCATTGTAGTCGCACAACATTAGTGCACTGTTAGTGCACTAAAATGACCAATTTATCAACCATTTTAATGGGATCATTTTGTTTGATCTAATAATTTAGAAGAAATTCAAAGTTAGCCAAGTTCTGAAGTAGCTAAGAAATCTAGAAAAATAATACTCCCTCCGTCTCAAATTAAGAGACCCAGACCTAAAATCCTTCAAAATTTTCACATATTTTTTCTTCCACTTATACCCTCATTTAATTTTCAGATTTGTGTGATTCTTTTTTTTAGACTAAATCTAAAATGAATTTATTTACCGAAAATAGGTGGAGGAAAATTGAATTTCAATTTAATGGTCAAATTATTTTGGGTAACAATATAAATTGTTCCTAATATTAGATGGTATTTCTCTTTTAAATTGGATGGTATTTTTTCTTCCAAGTTAGATTGTTACCAACAATCAAGCAAATACAAATAGACTTCTATAGAATTCCTCCATTGACACAAATATTTTCACAAAAAAATTGTTGAAACTTGAAATTTTTTTGGAGGTAAATTTAGATCCAACTTAAATTTAAATTTTTTGGAGGTAAAATTTGGTTGAAACTAAAATTTTGTTTTTGAGAGTAAAATTAGATTTAATCAATCAAAATGTATGCCGCCAAAACTTGATATAGACAAAGAATACAAAAATTTGAGCTCTATATATGTCATGACTTTCATCATCATACACAGTGTACTCTTCAGCTAGAGTAATTTTTTGTTTACCAAACTAGAAATTAAGTAAGTGTTCTTAGTTAAGTAATTTTGGTTTAGTTACCTTTTTGGTTGTTGGCCAATATATATTTGAGCACAAACGTGTAATATAGAGATAAAGGGTAATGTTGGAAATTTAATGAATTTTATATGATAAAAAGAGAAATGAGTCTCTTATTTTGAGACAAACCAAAAGGGAAACTGGGTCTCTTAATTTGAGACGGAGGGAGTAGTGAATGTCTTAATTTGTTACTTCCGTGAATTAGTGTCAAAATTGTATAAAGTTTACTTAAATATAACCATAAATTTTTAAGTAATGTAGACAGAATAAACGGTGTTAAAATTTAATGGTGTTAAGCTTAACGGTGTTAAAGCTTAACTGGTCAATCCTAGTCCACGACCCCTTTGCAAAATAATAAACGGTCATGCCCCTTTCGCAAAACCCGGTACTTATGTACGACCCTTTCGCAAAATAACCCTAAAGAAATATGGTGAAAGTCCAGACAAATTTTTCAAGCTCCTAGTGCAACAGAGATAATTATACACTCAACGTGTGATGACATTTTTTGAAGTACTACGTAATGTGAAGAGTCTACGTTTATCGTCTACCTTCCTTGAGGTATGTCACTTTCTTTCTTCCTTATCTTGGGTTTCCTTTGTCATTATATAGCTTAAATGCTACATTTCAAATAAGAAATGATCTTACATGCTTCAGGCCTTATGGTTTGGGCGAAGCCCGATGGGCCTAAAAAGGTTACCCTAAATAGGTCACCGCCCGCAAGTATACGGGCGTCAAGTGATAATTCCGGTAAGACCGGGTCGATCCGCAGGGACTAAGTGAAACCTATTCTAAGACTTGCAAGTAACATGATTTTGGTTTTGAAATTGTTTTTGGTGATAAAAATAAAATACTAAAACAACTAAGAAAAATGAAATCAAATGGGGGAGAAGCCTAGGGTTTTTGAATCCGTCCAATAATCACTTTTAGCTACACGAATTTAACCGACTAACTCTATGTTTTTATAACTCAGAATTTCAGATAATGAACTATCTTAATTCCGAGAGATGTTTTCGTTTAAAACTGATAACTCATAACAATAATGTGTCTCTAAAAGATCAATCATGAATTTCATCCTAGCCCTAGATGAGATGTTCAACTAATCATAATACGAGATTAAAGTAAATACAAAAAGTAAGAGAGAAAATGGAAGAAGAACATAACTTTTCTTGCTGATTTTCGGCCTGGCAGCCAAACGCACCCCTAAGGAAAATAATTTTCTCGTCTTCTCGAAAATATTTTCTGTATGGGAAAGTTATTTTCTCAGCAGTTTTCTCGTCTTCCTCAAAACTCCTCTTTCTCTTTCTACTGTTTAATATCTCTCTATCTCTCTCTTCCTGCTCTGTTTTATCTCTCTCACTAATATAATAACAGGAGAAGAATTGAGAAGATAAAATAAATGATGGATTAAATGAATAATATACTCTCTGTAATTCTCTCTCTGTAATTTCTCTCTCTACAATCTCTCTCTTTCTCTGCATTCTCTCTCTGTTTCTCTCTATATCTCTCTACAATCACTCTATTTCTCTCTCACAAAGAAAATAAAACGATTGAATATTAGTTAAGAATGAGATGATGAAGATGATAATGGTCTCTCTCTCTAATACTTTCTGGTTTTGTTGAGCTACCAAGAGGATGAGCCCCCAGCTGAGATCACTCCTGTAATCTGCTTCTCCTTTGTTATATAGACCCGAGAAACCCTTCAATCTCTCTCTCAAATCCGAACAACTCCGAGTCTGTTGTTATCTTTCTTTAACCGAGTTCTCTCTCTCTCTCACTAAAAATCTCCATCGAGTCCTCCTTCATTTTGAAATCTCACGCTCCTTCAATCTCTTTTTCTTTCCATTCAGATTTATCTTTATCTCCGAATAAGATATCAGCCTCTTTTCTCTTTGATTTGATCTGCAACTCTCTCGGTTATCTCTTTCTAAAACTGTTATAACAGTTTCCTAAAGAAAACGAGAGAGAGAAAGAATCTTATTTCAAATCTGGGCGCCAACTGTGAGAAATCTTGAATATGATTGTATGCTTCGCGGTCATTTTAAGAGCTTGCGACGTGCTCAAGGATGGACACTAACCGTTAGATCTGGTAGTTGTTGTCAGGTATATGGCAAAACCCTACACCCAGTTATACTGAATCTAAGATTCGTGGGTTTCCCAAAGTACCACCTATGATGACCGAAGATAGCCCAGACCCCTTGCATACCGTCAAATCCTCCTCCACTTACACACCACGTGTCCTTAGTTGGTCTATGCTTCGCTTAGTTCAAAAGACTTTGACTCACACTTTGACTTTGTCTTTCTTTTTCATCCGGGCACCGAATTGACCTCCGTTTTCACCGTTGGGTTCGTCTTGAACTATAGTTTCATCCGAGTATCAAAATAGACCAAACTACCAGAGCACCATTAGCACCGAATTATCGAAATGCCCGTAATGTGTCAATCTCCCGATCTTAACCGTTTTTTGCGCACAATTCCATAGAAGACACCTGGACAAGAGAAACAAGTAATTCATGAGAGTAACTGCTCGAAATGGACTAACTAACCCGAGTTAAGAGATTCAGATGGGACATTAAAACATTTTCATGTCTCATCAAAGCCCACCCCTAGTTGGTTCAGTGATATTCTTTTACCACACATGAGCGTAAGTTATTTGGTCATGAGTTGCGATTGGGTTATTGTTGTTTGTGATTTGGTAATACCAAAATCTACATATTTATTTACCTATTTCATGTGCGAAGGTTATTTCGGGAGCAATTGCATTGTTAGAAATTCGCCTCGTTCAACGTTATAATCTAAAACACTTGAAGTTGGATTCATGGCTTTCAAGAGACTCCTTTCTTTCAATCATGTACTTATTGAAGGTTTCTCCTAATTTAGTATATGTTTCATTGACAATTATTGGAGTAAATACAAAAATCTTTCTCAATTGTTTCAGAGAAACAGTGGGACAAGATCTGAAGGATTTTTTAAAGAAAAAAGATTGATATCCTAACTTTAAGAATAAGAACAACGGTACCATGCACTGTGCAACAATCTATTGTTGAAAAAAAATGAGAATATGGTAAAAGGAGAAATTTAATCCATTGAGCATCATGTTCTTCTAAGTTTTCTCCCAATGAAGACTAAAAAGCGTGGATGATTTTTCTCTGCGATTTCTCTAGGTGTTCTCTCGGTGAATTAAAGAAGAGAGAGTTATAATAGATTTTCTTTTCTTTAGGTCAAAAGATTATGGAAACATTCATTTCAAAGGAAAATACAACTTTTTGTAGAGATGGAAACTTCTTAATGAGGAATTATTTTCATTAAACTGAAAAGACAATTGTATCTTCTAATCTAGGTAATTTTATTTAACCTGGGATAGGTAAGGTAGTAGTAGAATAAAGAGAGGTTAAACATGTAAAGTACTCCTAGTGCATTTATTTTCTATTTAATATTATCTTTGGGCTCTAAACCCATTGACACTGT
>BEHA01000736.1:361384-381593 GCA_002897215.1 Eschscholzia californica subsp. californica
CATATTTTATGGATAGAAACATATACTCTATAATTTTGTTTGCAAGTTGCTTGGCTAAAAAGATGGACACTTTTTCACAAATAACTGCTTCTCCAAAGCAGAGTCATGAATGTGAACTTAGAAGTACATTTTAAAAAATCTCATAAAGGATAGAAAACTAAGACTTAAAGCATGACATCTTAAAGGACAGAATAAACCATGCGAACCAGGTTAGAAGTCACCTAGCAACCATTTATTGTGTAACATAACAATGCAAGCAAGTGATGAAATTCATATTGATCAAGACATTCATATACCTCTTTCTGCTATGTGACTTTTTACGCTAGTCGGTTCGACCCACATGAGACTAAGGTGGTAATCTTTAACGGAAGAACCAGGTGGTCCAGGTCAAATATCAAGCCAAAGTCACCAAAACCATTTTAATGCCCAACCATATCGTTATTAGGTTTATATGAATTTGAATTAATACAAGTAGAATATGTAAATTATTTATCTATATCAAAACTAAAACTATGTAAAGTATGTAGTTCCTAGACTCCTAGCAGATATTCGAATGACGATAGATATTTTCATCAAGGCTTTGACAGATTGTCCACAGGTACTGGGACATCTATTATTGAGACAGCCAGAGTGACAACTCTATGAGCTAATCTTAGTTAAAAGTTCAAAACATATCCATACTCCTGGAAAGAAGTCAACCCAAACTCAGCTAGAACGGGATCCTAAGCATAAAAAAATCAAAGATGTTAATACGTTTGGGAATTAATAATAGCTTGAATTCTGAAAGAAACATAAGGAAATCCAAATAATCTAATACAACCAAAGATACAATAATCTGTTCCTAGATAGTTCCTACTCTTAGTTGCCTATACGCAACATCTGATCTTTAAAATCCAATATAAGATCTTTCTCACTTCTAACTTCAAAGACAATCTGGTAATATTTAAAATCATTATCGGTTCTTTAACACGCAAACTGATTTTTCTTTATATACACAAATTACCAATCCATCTGCCACTTGAGACTTGTGCCTCGACCAAGTCGTAGTCAACTTCAATTCGAGGCCAATATGATAATGTGAGAATAGCCGTACATGGACAAAGGGTACTCTAATAATCAACTATGCGATATCTAGGTCCTCGACTCACTGCCAATTGGTTTCGAGTCAGACGTCCACAAACTTAACATGGTACCAAAGCTACAGTCGCAAGTGATAGAATCAATGGCTACATGTGCTCCACAACAAACAACAAAAAGACATGTGAGAATAGTTTGAAAGAACGCCACACATGAAGGAGCGTGTGAGGATAGTCCGACATGGACAAATGTACTCTCATAACCAAATATATAGTACCTAGGTCTTCTCCACTCATTGCAAACTGGCTTTGAGTTGAATGTCCACAACAAACAAGCTTAACATAAATGTCTGGAGAAGTTTGAGGAGAAACAAAATTATTGTGCACTTGTGCCTGAAATCATACTTGGTTCAACTGATAATATTTTCAGTAACAATACATTTCAAAGTATGAAAATTACCAACAACCATTGTGGATAATCAAGACCCATAAACAAACTATTGTTTTAGTTGGGGTAAGTGGGTATGAAAGATTTGGGATCTTTCTCCTCCTTTGATGTTCAATTTATATGTTTTTTTTTCTTTTGCTCCGGGATCATTTCCAAGTGCCCACTGGGTAATATATGAAGATAAGATCTAAATTACTAATTTGATCAATAGAAGATTTTAAGCAAATTAGTTTGAGAATGGAAGAAAATAAGACAAGAATAGTAATTTCATATGTTTGAAAGATGATTAAGTAATAGATTTTTTTTAGGGTTTTAGAATAATCTCAGCAATAAACATTAAGATATAATCATAGAAAGACAGGAGGAAATGAGGCATTACATTTGAGAGAAGCAGTGTACTGAGGATAGCATACGGAATCAGATATTCTTGCGGCGCTTGGGTATCCAGTTTCTTGTGAAGATGATGATGATGATGATAAATTTGCCCTAGTTGAAGACTCCATCTTCTTTCTCTGGTTTTCAATCAAAACTGAGTATTGAGAAGAGGAGATGGGTGGGGATCTGGGCTAGGGCGCAGGCTCGTAATAACCAGGTCCGGAATGTAAAATGGTTAGGGATTTAGGGACCCAATGAGGATAAGTGAGAAAGTAAAATGTTAGGATGCTCCAAAAATTAGGTTTTAGAATCCGACGAGATGCACGATCGAATTTTGACCAAATTTTTTCTCTCTCTCTATCGATTTTTTTTTTTTTTTTGAGTAAAAGTAAATCTATTATATTAAAACAGCTCGGTCGGTTATTCAGGAGATAAGTCTGGCCATCCATTCTTTGCATGGAATTTACATCCGATGGGTGAAATCTATTATATTAAAACAGCTCGGTCGGTTATTCAGGAGATAAGTCTGGCCATCCATTCTTTGCATGGAATTTACATCCGATGGGTGAAAATATTTCAAAATCTTAATTTAAAATTTGTGTAATTAAATTCTCCAATAGAGGTTATTTTGGTCATTTAAACAAAAATCCTCCCACGTTTTCTGGCTTCACCGAACCCAACTTCGTGTCTCTCTCCCTCTACTCCGACTATCCCTCTACGGCTCTACCCAACTATTACTTCATCTTTCTTTCAAAACAGTTCTAAGTTCAGTTTTTATCTTTCCTGCTCTCCCTCTCTCTATTTTTCTCTCTTTCTGATTCAACTTCGGTTTTGTTCATCTAAATCTGCTCTCTCTGAAATCTTTTTCTCTTCTTCTATTGTTGTTTCATTTCTATTTAATCCTTGGTTGGCTTCAATAATTTAATTTTGATGATAGTCTAACTGCAGGAAGGTATTTGGATCTTTTGTGTGGGTTATTTTTATTTAAAGAGCTTTTGTGTGGGCTGTTTTGATTTAAAGCTTTGAAGAAACACTTGAAGCTTTGTGTTAGTTTGGTGAAGAAGTGTTCGAAGAAATGCCTCACTAAAGTCTTTGGTTATAAAAGCAAGTTGGTCTTCTTCAATGTTGTCCAAAGTGATGAAACTTTTAGCAAGTTGGTCTTCTTCAATGTTATCCAAAGCATTTAATAGTGTGTAAATGATTTAATAGCAGGTACATGCCTAGATGGTAATGGACAGAGTTTTTAGTTTTATGCTTTTATAGAACTTTTTATCATTGAAATTCTGTAAGTTTACCTTTTGGTTTTGTATTGTCTGTTTAGAGTTGTATTACCTGAAGTTCTCTACTTCTGAATTCTTATTGATAGAAGAAGGCAAGTGAATTCTCTTCAACAACAGAGAACCAAAAAAAAAAAAAATCACACTCTTATTGGGGAAGGCACATACTCAAATCTAATCAAGCTTGAGGTATACGATACTCTCTCTCTCTCCCTCTATGTGCTTATAGAGTTTTTTTCGTATAATTTGGTGATATACCTCTCATTATTTATTCTTACCAGTTACATTTTGTTCTTCATGAATGCCCATCGATAATGTTCAATCTTATATTTATTGTTGCCCTCTAATGGTTATATTTATTGTGAAGGTAATTTTGGCACTGATTTTTCTGTTTTGCAGGTAACTATTATTGCCCTCTAATGGTTGTTCTTTAGACCTATCATCTTCTCTCTAACTTCTGAGTTTTGTTAATGTTAAGTCCTCTCAAGTGAGTTGAAGCTTATCATCATTGTCAATTCCTGGTTCTGTGTGCTAGGTAATCTCTTATCTCCTTGCCTGAATGGTTATTTTCTAATTAGCAGGTATATTTTGCTTTACCCCTTAGTGACACATCAACCTTATCACGTAGAGATAATTTTTATCCCCTTTAGGTAGTTGTACAAAGTTTAAAAGATCGTAGTCGTTGGTGTGTTTTTTAGTTTTTCATTGTTATCCCCTTCAGATTCTCCGTACGACTTTCTCTTTCTCTGGCAATAGTTTTGCGTTATTCTTGCAGTTTATATCTTTCCGGCACCTCCATCGAAATCTGGTATCTTTTTTAGCTCTTTCGTGATTGTTTGATTTCGATTTACACAGAGGTATTGTAAAAATTCTTTAAGTTCCAAATTGATTTCTGATGATCTTTTTAGGTTGGCTTCAGTAATTTGATTTTGATTATCTTCTAAATCAGGGAGGTTTTGTAGAAAGGCTTGAAATTCTGTGTTATACTTCTCCTATTCTTCCACTTTTTCTTTTTAGTTTATGATTCATTTGAGTTTAATTTTATGATTCATTTGATTACTTTTGGGTGGGTTGTTTTTGGTTGAAGCTTTGATCTTCTAAATTGCAGGGAGGTATTTGAAGAATGTAAAGAAATGCTTGAAGTTTTGTGGAAGTTTGCTCACAAAGTGTCTGAAGAAATGCTTGAAACATTTGATACTGTCTAATTGATTTAATAGCAGGTATAAGGTAATGGAGAGAGTCCTATAAGTTTTATGCTTTTGTAGAACTTTTTATCATTTTTGTTCTTTTTATAGTTTGAAGTATAGCTTTTCGGTTTTGTTGTCTTGCTCATAAATATTCAGCACCTTCATTGTCAATATCCTCTTTCTATCTATCGATTGCAGTAAGTAATCACAAATGCTTCACTCAAGTTTTTTTTTTTAGTTTAGACAGACCAAAACCTAAACCATGACTTGAAATCTGCTTAAACATTTGTGTTTTTTATGTTTGTAATGTTTAACAGTGAAATCTGCTTAAAGATCTTTGTTTTCTATGTTTCTAATGGTTTTATGGTGAATTTTTTACTATCTACTGGATTTTGTGTTTGTTAAATGTCATCTATGGCTGACTAAATTTTCATATGGCTTCTATGCGTTTGAAAACAGCCAGTTAATAAACTCATCTACATTTTACCTTTTTTTCGCAGTCAGAGCTTCTTCTCCTTCTCAGGCTAAAGATGAAGTAATTTATTTTGACTTCAAACGATCTTCTATGGGTGTTTTTCGTTAGATTTTTCTGCTACAGGTGAGTAATTTCATTTACTTCAGTTTTGTTCACCGAAGTTTTATTTGCTTTTGCGTCTTGAATTTCTACAATCTTAATGCATAATCTCCTCGACTTCTATTTCATATTATCCATCTTCTCCTTATCTTCAATTTTTCTTGCTTGGTTGGGAAACTCATAAGTTCCTTGTAACTCCAAAGTGGCAAACTTCAGTAGGAAAACTCACATGGGTGAAGAAATTTTCCATGTTTAATCGGCAAGTAGATCAAAATCATATGTTTAATGGGTGTTAGTATTTAGGATTTTTGGTTGTTCTTGATTTCCAATTTTATCTGATTGCATTTTGTTTTGGTTTACAATTTTCTCATACAAACTACTATTCTTGCTGTTATTTCTCTCCCTCCGAATTTTCTCACACAAGTGCGAGAAATATTGTTAATGGAGATGGTTGAAGTTTCATTGCTCTGATCCCTAGGTCCGAAAGTTGAAATTGTAGTTTCTTCTATCCAATATATTGTTTTCAGATTGTTATTCGCTACATCTTGAAGATACATTGTTTTCATTGCTCTCTACCTCTCCTCTTCAGGGTTTGTCTTTTATTATTATCTTCCTGCTCGGTAATGACATTCATTTTTTATTCCACGTGTCGATTTTCTAGACGATCATCTTCCCCTCCATTTGTGTGGAAATTCGCAAATTTTGTGGTATTAAGTTATGATGGTGCACAAGTTGTTTGAGAAAATACTTCTTAAAGACTAAAGTCAATTGCAACCTCTCTTCCTTCCCTGAAGTAATCTCCCATTTTAAATTGGGATTCTTACATACAGGTTTAGTATGTGAATACATTACTAAATGCGTTTGGAGAAAATATTCAGAAGAATAGTTATTAATTCTTTTCTTCTTAATGTTGACGAGTTTAATGTATTTATTGTTTTTATAAGAATAATGTATTTGTTTGTGTTATATGTTGAAGAGTTTAATAATATTAAGTTCATGGTTTATAGTTTTTTTTTCTTTCTCTCTTTAGGTGTTTTTTTCCTGTTTTTCATCAATCTTTCAAATTTAGACAAACCTAAAAAAATTCCCTAGCATTTAAAATGTAAAAAGGTGAAACCCCATCGAAGTGGCCAGATTAACACAAACTAAATCGAGCTGACGACACCAATGTATAAATAACTAGGTTCCCACCGCGCCCTACGGCGCTGTAGATCCCTCTTGGCTAACGCCGTCGAGATAGATCACGTTCCCGTGTCGAGCATACATCTACACGCGCATGTTCCAATATGTCTATTTTCACACCATGTGGGGTCAAGAGAGTATCGGTTATCTGAAATTATGTACCGATTTCGTATGAAATCGTGTACTGATTTCAGATCACAGGTATTCACATGTCGCCAAAAGGTGTGAAAATAGACATATTGGAACATGCACGTGTAGATGTATGCTCGACACGAGAACGTGATCTATCTCGACAGCGTTAGCCAAGAAGGATCATTGTACGTACACGTCTTGGGTAAGCTCGACCCAACGTGATGTCAACGGCGTGATCATAGATCCCACAGTATAAGCAGACTCGGAGTATGCTCGAAAACACTTTACTCGTAAAATCGGGACGTAATGAACCACAACGGCGTTAGCCAAGAGGGAACTACCGCACCCGTAGGGCGCGGTGGGAACCTAGTTAGAATAAAAACATAACGGTTACACTGTTTAGTCCAACACGGACGGCAAGGACTGAAATGCAACACTAGTTAACGACAATGAAGAACTAAAGCAGAAGGGTTAACAAATGGATCTAGGCCAAAGAAGCCAACAGATGTGCTGCCTGATTGTTGTGACGCGGGCAATGAGAGAGAGTTACTCGTAGATGACGCGCACGCGCTCTAAGATCGATGATCTCGTTTGAGAGTCTCCAAGGGATCTCCGGGTCTACGGCCGAGATCAAGTCCAATAAAACCCTCGTATCCCCCTCTACTATATAAGTTACTAGATTGAGCTCCTCTGCCAACTCCAACGCCGTTTGAAACCCTACCATCTCACTGTGGAGTGGGGAAATCAGAGTGAATGTTGATGATTTAGTAGCTATTGTGTTTCCTCTTTCATCTCTAGCTATTGCGGCGCATGAAGCCCAAGTTTCTTTGAAAGAACCATCGAAGTTTATCTTCGTGGTATCTATTGGCGGTGGACACCAGTTGTCTGAAATCACAGAGGAGTTAGTCGGAGTAGATTCTAGGGTTTCAGTAACATACCTAAGGTCTTCAATTGTGTTCCACCAGCATCGTCGGAGATCCGGTGGGGTAGCCTCGAATATGAGCTTGTTTCTAGTCTTCCACCAGTTCCACATCAAGTAAGTAGTTGAATACCACTGTCTGTTGTTCATCTGTTGATTCTCTATGATTTTTTTGAGTCGAATCACTGGATCTATGCTAATATGTATCATCCATTCATTTCTTGTGAGGTGGAGGAGCTTTCGAAATTTGGGGCAGCTTCCAAACAAGTGATGACCTGTTTCCAATTCGTTTTCATCACACAATCGACATGTCTGAGGTATTTGATCTAATCTTTTCCCAATGTTACTTAAGTATGCCAGTCCATTGTGAATTACCTTCCATGTAAAGATCTGAATATTTGGTTTCATTTCCTTCTGTTTCCAAAATTTTCTCCACGGGAAGTTATATGCCTCATAGCTTAGTGCTGGTAGAGCTTTGATTTCTGTAGAATACGACTTCGTGGTAAATTTTCCCACTCTCCATTGGACACCATGCTAGTGTATCTCTGTGTGAAAATCTTGGGACATGTATACCTGTGATTGTCTGAACTGTGATACTATCAAAATGATTAGTGATAAGCTCAATATTCCACTGTTGGGTCTCTGGTATAATCAAGTCTGAGACCCAAAAAACATTGGTGGGAAGCTCATTTACTATGGTGGGCCTATGATTAGGGAGTCCAGGGATCCATGGGTCTGACCGAATTTTGATTGAGGTTCCATCTCCGACGATCCAGGCCACCTTATCTCTCATAACATCTCTAGTTTTGATAATAGCATTCCAGAAAGGAAAGGAGGTGGTGGGAGGGTCAGTTGCCAAAAAGTCATCATTTTTTACATAATTTGATTTTAATAAACAAACCCAAATAGTACTTGAGTTAGTTAGTATACGCCAGGTCATTTTGGCTATAAGAGCCTCATTTACATGTTGTAAGGTCCTAATTCCTAGGCCCCCTTTGTGTTTCGGACTACTAATGATATCCCAATTAATGAAGTGGAATTTTTGCTCATTTTCTGCATCGCCCCACCAAAAGTTGCGCTCGGCTTTCTCTAATCGGTCGAGAACCCCTTTTGGCAAGAGTTGGTAGCTAAAGGGGTAGGTACAAAATGGGGCGAGAACTGACTTATCAGCACAGTACGCCCGGCTTGGGTAATGAATTTCTGCTTCCAGCAAGCTAACGAGTTATGAAATTTTTCAACAAGCCACTGATGGCTCTGGATACGGTTACCTGGTTTGAAAATAAGCGCCCCCAAGTACTTTGCCTGGTCCGTCATAAGTGGAGCATGAAGTTGGGTGGTGAACTGGAGTTGTATAGGCTCAAACACTCCTCGACTGAAATAAAGAGAAGATTTTTCAAAATTTACCTTTTGGCCCGAAAAAGAGGCATATTTGTCCATAATTTGTGTAACAACATCTAGGTTATTTATGTTAGCTTTCTCGAATAAAATCAAGTCGTCCGCGAATAGGAGATGTGTAATAGTAGGACTGACTTGATTTATCTTGTATCCTGTGAAAATATTTTGATTAGCATAATGAGAAATTAAGAGTGAGAGTGACTGTGAGGCTAGGATGAATAAGTAGGGCGATAACGGGCATCCTTGCCTGAGGCCTCTAGAGGCCGCAAAGTCGCCCACCAATTTCCCGTTTACCTGGATATTGAACCTAGAGGTTGTGATGCAACACATGATCAGATTCAAAATGTTCCCCTAAATGCCTGAGGCAACAAGTACACTATAAAGGAAACTCCAATTTACTCTATCATAGGCCTTGGCCATGTCCATCTTAAGGGAGAAGGCACCATTTTTGGCCTTGGAGTGGTGCATAGAGTGAAGGAGTTCCTGGGTCACTATAATATTATCTATAATTTATCTGCCAGGAACAAAAGCATTTTGTGTCCACTCGATTGTATTTTCCAGATAGGGTCTAATGCGGTTTGCAATTAGTTTCGTGATGAATTTGTAGACTGAGTTGCAAAGGGAAATTGGTCTGAAGTTTGAGGTCTTACTCGGGTTCCTAATCTTGGGAATTAAAGCGATAGTCGTCATATTTAGATGTGGAACAAAGTCACCTGATATAAATGTCGCCTGAATGAATTCAATCAGCTCATGTCCAATGATATCCCAATTATGTTGAAAGAAAAAGCATGGTAATCCGTCCGGACCCGGACTTTTGATAGAACCTATTTCCATGACGACAACTTTAATTTCCTCGGCAGTGGGAACTCTTGAGATGCGGTGCAATGCTTCAGTCGAGAATACTTTATATACACTAAATATCTCAGTCGGTGGTGGGCACACTTGTTCCTCTTGAAATAAATTACGAAAATAGTCTGTTAGCTCCTTAATTATTTCGTCTTCATTATTTGAAACTTGTCCTGAACTGAGTTGGAGTTGGTTGATTTTGTTTTTTTGTCTTCTGGTGGACATTGACAAATGGAAAGCCTTTGTATTTCTGTCTCCGTTTTTGGTCCAGTTTGATCTCGCCCTTTGTTCCGCCTTTGACTTTTGAATTTCCTCTAAGTGTAGTAGTTGTTCTTGGATGTTGCTCTCAATTTGTAGTGTTTCTTCTGTCGGGTCTAAATTCTGAATATCCTCCAGCCTCTTCCTTAAAATTGTGAGTCTATTTTTCAAGAGTCCAAAAGCCCTCTTGCTCCACTGTTGTATTGAGTCTTGACCTGTTGTAGTTTGTCAGTAAACTGGCCTTCACTGCTGTCCCATTTTTCCTGGAAAATATGTAAATAGTCTTCATGTTAGTCCAGAACACCTCAAATCTAGATATAGTATTTAACACATTTCCCTGGACTATAAGTTTGAGTAAAGTCGGAGCATGGTCGCTGTTATACCGAGGCAAGTGAAAAACTCCAGCCTCGGGGAACCTTAATAGCCAAGAGGCGTCACACAAGACTCGATCCAATCTTTCTCTAATGAGATGGTGTCACGCCTTACAATTAGTCCAAGTAAATCCTGGGCCATTAAAGCCGAGGTCCAGCAAGTTAGCGTCCCGGATAAAGTTCTGGAAATGAGACAGGAAAGGAATATTATAAGACCCCTCCCCCCATTTATCATTCCTGGAACTCATCGCATTTAGGTCTCCGATACAACAGTATGGGTGGGACAAATTTTGGATCTTTGTGCGGATGTTGGACCAGAAAGATAACCTATCTTGCACCCTAGGTGGTCCATATATGCAGAACATATCCCATGGGTCTGGTTGGGCCTCAATCTTAATCGAAAGGTGGATACAATTAGCCGAACATGAATTAACAATGACATTTAATTCATCAGACCAATGTTATAACAGACCCCCACTCCTACCGGTGGAGGGAACATCGACATAATTAGTAAGATTAAACTTAATAAAACAAGGAAGAATATTATAAGTAGTAAATCTAGTTTCGGAGAGAAAAACTAGCTGCGGTTTAATCGCTCCTAGAAACTGTGCAAGTGGCTCCTTTGTCGGGGCGTTCCCTAAACCCCGACAATTCCACGCAAATGTATTCATGGTTCCGGCGGCATTTGGGTTGCCGTTACCCTTTCGTTTGTGTCCATAGTAAGTTGCCTAGCTGTCCACTTATAGTGTTTCTTTGTCCGCTCCTCGTGTTGACTCTCTGGTGAGGTGTGGTGGTAGGTTGAACATTGTTGTTGCATCTGGTTGTCCAGTACTAGTTCCACCACTCTGCCCTCCGAATACTCTCCCCCTACATTGATTGTCGTGATGCCTTCTGATGTCTGCACCTTACTTCTTTTAATCTGGGACAAACTAGTCAACAATTCACCAAAATTAGTTCGAATGGAGGGTTGTTGACCCATTGGATCTAAACCCTCCACGTTAGTTTCTAAGCCCTGGTATATGTTTCCAAGGACAGTCGTTCTAGACCGAGTGAGCCAATTTCACGCCCCTGATTTCTTAAATTGAATGGAACTTTGAAATGGTTTTTGTATTTTGGTTTCATCGCTTTCAAAACTAGTTTTTCCTGTTCTTCGGACAATCTCTATTTTAAGAGATCTCCGAATGCCAGAATTGTGGGGCAGAACTTGATTGTGTGCCCTAAGCAACCACAAGACAGGCAAAAACGAGGTAATTTTTCAACACGAAGTTCGACTGAAATCAATTTTGAGTTAGATAGTTTAAGATAGACCTTTTGTGGTAATGGTTTGTTGAGAGAGAATTCAATCTTGACCCTGCCAAAGATACTCCATTTTCGTGCATCCTCTGGTGTAGTAACTTGATAATTGCCTAAGGATGCTGCCAATTTGTTTACCGTAGTGCTATTCAAATGTCCCAGAGGAATCCCATAAAATTGTGTCCAGAAACCTGTCGTATCAAAAGGAAGATCCCCAGGTGAACTGTCACTCTGGCAAGCCTTCAAAACTATTAATTCCTCCTGTATTACCCATGGAGAACTCTCCAAAGCCAAATCCAACTCTGTTGCTGTTATGAAACGAATTAAGAACACGTTTTCCTTAATTTCAGTAATCGTGAATTTATTTGGACCACGAAGAACTCTAGATAGCCGCATCATAGCCTGGCCAATGTCCACTTTCTTTGTACTCTGAATCCAGACGACTCCATTCTTGACTATCTCCATTCCTGTGTTTGGTGACTCCTCCATTTCTACTGTAACAGGTTGTTGTTCCTCCATTGTGAGTGCCTCGAACTGCCTTACGAACTGGTTGTTTGTGTTTTTCATGAAAAACCGAAGAGGATGAATGTAATCAGGCCCGTGGATGAGGGCGTGCGGGCCGTGCGCCCGCACAGGGCCCCCAACCACAAAGGGCCCATTTATTTGGGATTGTGTTAGTTTAGTATAGAAGTACTACGAAAGCTAAGCGCGTGGAAGTAAAACACTAAAGGTGTGACGGCTTGCTGGTAAGCTGCATAGAGTTAACACACAGGTCGCGGGATCGAAACCTACAAATGCCATTTGCCTAATTTTTTTGGGAGACTATCCAATCTAGAGGCGGGGAGCTTGTAAGATTACCCAATTTACAGCCCACTCTCTATGCATGCTATATTTCTTTTCTTTTTTTTGAACATTATTAGGTCAATTTACCCATGTTTATTTGTTTTAATTAACTAAAATTTTGGTTTTGATAATGAAATAACTAATTGTAGCATTTGCAAGCATATAATACTTAAGGCCTTTTAAATCGCGTCACTCTCAAAATCTCATAATTTTGATAATAAAATAGTTTATTATAGTATTTGCATATCATATAATACATTAAAGACTCCGATATCGCGTCTTTTCACTCTCTACGAATCCAATCTCTTTCACACAAATGTCTATTATTGACTTTGAAAATTAAGTTTTTTTTTCCTACTCTGTACCAAATTTATCTCTCTAAACTTTAATTTTGGATTGTAAAAAGACAAAGTCCGAGCTATGATTTCGAACAAAAACCTATACCAATCGGGGAAGTTTTATTTGAATGTTAGCCCTGATACCACCATTCATTGGGTTTATATTCATCAAATATTTCATATAATTTTATATGGGTAAATAATTAAAATTTTGTGTTTATTACTACGCTGTAAAAATTTAATTTGCTCGTACGGGCCCCGTTTAAAGATTGGCACCGGGCCCCCAAATTGTTAGCCACGACCCTGAATGTAACTAGACTAAAAACAAACCTAGAGAGACTAAATCTCGAGCATGAAAATCCCCTGAAGGGAGAGAACTAGACTCTCTATCAATGGATTGAAGTCCACATTGTGATCTCCCACTTGCAAAATTTTGTCCAATTTTTCAATTTTGTCCAATTTTTTCAATTTAGTGTTTATTAAATAGAAAAAGAAAATATTAGTAGAGTATTTTTGTTTTTTTTTATTTGGATTTCGATTGTAGATCAGGTCACTAAAATATACTCAAACAACATGGGAAAGAATTGTGCAATCTCACTTATGTAATTTTGAGCAATTCACTTATAGGTAAATTTTAAGCCAGAAAAGTTAATGGATTTTATTTTTTTTGAAAGAAGACTAGGCTGGTCAATTTTTTCATAGTTTGAGTTAATGGATGCGTCTAAGGGTGGGAATTCTGCTCGGAAGCCCGAAACTGGACCCAAACCGTAGAGTTCGATGGAAAAACGGTTAACCTAAAGCACCACACAATAGTGCACGCTCGACCCGCCTATAGATAGTGAGCCGACTTGGACTCCCATGCATTTCACCCGAAATCTACTTATATAAGGGGTTGAGAGAGAGAGGCAGAGAAGCAGTTATTGTCTCCTTGGTTAAAGAGAGATAGAGATAAAGTCGCAGATTCTTCACTTCTTCCGTCTTCTTGATTCCTCGTTTTAGGGTTTATGGTAGGTTTAGCAACACAATTTTATCTCTCTTTAGAACTATCTTTGAAGAGATCATTTTATAGTTATAGATCTATTCATGTTTCAATAGAAGTAGGTGTTTATCTCCTCAAGGAATCGACATTGCATCTGTTGCAATCCATACTTATGATGATGGTGATTCTGGATTTGGAACTTTTCTTTCATTCATCAAGCGATGATAACGATGGTAATCTTAGATCTATTATCTTCTTAAATTTGCAAGAGTTAATTTTGTTTTGGTCTCCAATTTGTGACCAATTGACTGTATTTGTCTCCATAAGAGTTCGACAATTCGATTTCGCCTCCAGGACCCAAAAATACCATTACGAGCTAAATGAAATTAATTCCAGAAAAGCTCTTGAAACATCTATGTTCACCTCGTCTTTACTTTCCTCATCAATTTCTTCACTTTTTACCTCACATTCGTCTCTCCCCCTCAACCTCACCATCTTTTCCGACAAAATGTCGCCGGCCAACCACTATTTTCGATGACATTCAAACTTAAAAGGAAAAAAATTTTCTTCTTCTCCTCCTCCCACCACCACCACCACCGCCACCATCACCGTCGTTCCAACTGAAAACACTAACAACATATATATCTCTCTCCATACACGAAGGTTTGGGATTTCCCGAAATCTTATAGTTGGTTGGGATTTCCCGAAACCCTAATTTGGTTGGAATTAATTTCATTTTGACCCCTAAGGGTAATTTGATTTTCTTTTTAAAAAAATATGGGCCTCGGGACGGGAGTCAAGTCGAACTGCTAGAC
Organism: Eschscholzia californica subsp. californica; assembly: GCA_002897215.1. Lineage (NCBI taxonomy): Eukaryota > Viridiplantae > Streptophyta > Magnoliopsida > Ranunculales > Papaveraceae > Eschscholzia > Eschscholzia californica. The sequence goes on from BEHA01000736.1 coordinate 375,693, forward strand.
ACTTATAGGCCCAAAATAGACAGTTGATCACATATTGGAGACAGATACGGAATTAACCCAATGTTAATGCGTTTGGTTTTTAGATATGTAAAAAGAAAAATTACACGCACGATGGTGATCATTTAGATCCGTAACTTTGTATCGCTGATTAATGTTACAATGATGACAATTTTAGATTTTTAAATTTGTATCTCAGGAGTTTGATTGTTTTGTTTTTCAAATTTTTGATGAATGACCCGAAACCGGGCCACCTTGAGCCCATCATGCCTGCTGCATGCTAGTACCACGTTGGACCTTGTACAATAAAATTCCAGCTTTGCCTGAATCGAACCTACACGCTAAGTCCATTGATATTTTAGTCCAATCCCACCCCTAAGTATGCCCTTCTAACCTCCACAAAATTTCAAAGTGAAAGAATCTCTTTTGACCTTATCATGATCTTCATATGTTTTTGTGATGTCGAAATATTATCGTTAGCGAGTTGAAAGGAATTCCACTTTCTTATTCAGACTCCACCTCTACGACAGGGAGTGGTGTTCTACGACCCTCTCTATTTGCAGTTGTGGAAACTTTTTCATGTGTTCTTCTAGAGCCTGTCAGTTTCCATATGTCTTTCATAATGTCTATTCTTTCTGGTATTTTCTTCTACCTTCTGCCTAAGCTTCTCCATCTTATCTAGCTCCCCATCTTTAGTGATAAAGGGAACATAAAGAGGAGTACTTAATGATGGACCCAAAATTAGGTCTTTTCCCGCAAGTATACGGGGTCAAGTTATAGTATTGAAAATAAGATCGAGTATCGTCCCAAGGGATAGGTAGGTAACTTCGGATGTTGACGGCGAGTTTAGCCCAATAATCCAAATGTCAATAGGTAACTTAGACTAACACACACACCCATCACTCATTGATTTGATGATTGATTTGTAAAGAAATAAGAAAACGAATAAAAGTAAATAAACTATCTAAGAGAGGGGAGAAGATATCTAAGGTTATAAAATCCACCACATAATTTCACTTTATAAAACAAACACTTAATCACTTAAATCTCTTTTGTATTTACTCGGGATCCAATATAATGAACTATTTGGATTCCGGATGATATTCTAGATAAAACAATTTTATAATTAAGAATGTATGATTGACTACCATATAAAACTAATTTCCTACACTATCATTCAAGATCTAAAAGGCATATCTCATCTAATAAATCAATAAAAGCATGAAATATCTAATTATAATACATGAATGATAATAAGGTTATAGAATCAACATGAAATGACAATCAATAGGCATTGAAGCACATCAAAGGATTTAATTAATCAAGAACAAGTATTATAAAGATCCAAAATAGGTTTCATTCACAACCTTAGATTGCTAAATTAACTATACATGAAATCTAGAATAACATTCATTGACATTGTAAAATAAATGAAAATACTAAGAAATTAATGGAAAGAAATCACCAAGAATGCTCAAATTCCATATCCCCATGTATCTCCAATTTGTCCAAGATTTGCTCCATTTATGTTCAAGAATTGTACTCCAAGAAATCCCAAGTAATAGCTATTTTATTGCAACCCAAATAAGAAAAAGAAAGAAAAGAAGGAAGAAATTAGATGTAAAAAGAAGTTAGAAAGAAGAGATGAAAGGGGATAAAGATGATGGAAGAATATGGAAGAAAGAAGGAGATGACTATTAATGGAAGAAAGAATAGTAGTAGAGAAGAAGATGGAAAAAGAATGGAAAAGAAATGGATTTAGTAGTAGAGAAGAAAGATTAGGTAAGAGGAAGTAGAAGAAAAGAATGGGGGATTAGGGTTAGAAGATAGAAAGAGAAGTGGCTTAGAAATTAGGTAAGGAAGCCATTTGAGAGGGTTTGCAAGTCTAGGTTTTAATGGAGGAGAAAGTGTTGTTTAAATAGAGTTAGGGTTTGTGTAGGGTTAAAATGGTAGAAAATGATAAATTGGGGGTTATATTTGGAATTATTGGGGTTTAAAAGGACAAAACCCATGTGGCTAGGGTTTGAAACTGGGACATGTGTCGGCTGGGTGAAAGGGTATCAAAATTCGTTTGATAAGGTGTGGCCGGGTATGATTTAATAGGGTGAGACGGAGCAGCAGCCCTTGGATCTTTAGGCACGCGGATCTGGAGGGTTTAGAGCAAGCCACGTGACCGGATGCACGGAGAGTAAATGACTTCGGGTAACACAGGAATGGATAAAGAGCTGACGCTCAGAAGCCGTCGGATGAAAGATAGCGCGGGATCTGGGTGGACAGGAATGAGACACGTGGCCGGGACTATGTTAATACGAAGCTTCGGGCCACACGGAATGAATGTAAAACACGGGTCTTACCGGAACCGTTGGATCTGGGACACGCGGAGAAGAACGGTCAAGATTAAAACGTTGAAGTGGGGCTACCGGGTTAAGTTGCGATGCGCTTCACTGGATCAAGCTTATAAGCTTCACTTCGGTGCTCAGCGCAAATACGGGAATAGGATATACTGGCCTCCAAAATGCGCCACGTGTTCCACCGAATCCCGTGTGCCAAATTTGTGCCCGACACTGTCCCGCAAGTCAACCCTCTTTGACAAAACTTTGACCTTAATTTATTCCTTCGTCCGGACTCCGATTTGACTTCCGTTTTCTCCTACGGATTCGTCTCGACCTCTACTTTTCAACCACGCACTGACCTTGGCCAAATTACCAGGATTTCCTTCACCCCAAATGACCAAAATACCCTTCATGCATCTTTTCCTCGTTTTTAACCGTTTTTCACATCTAACTCCGCAAAAGACACCTAATCAAGAAAACCAACCATTTTATTATAATAAAGACTCGAAACCGACTAACTTGGCTAAATTAAACGACTTAGATGGGACATTTTCATGACCCATCACTTAACGTGGCGAATAAATTTTCATAAGGGATTAAAGAGTTTCCCTTCTTTTTCTCTCTATTTTTCATATGGTCTAGCTCTTCCTGCAACCTCAAGAGAGTTGTTTGCATCGCCGAGAGTGTATCAACATCCCATTTTATTCTTCTCTTAACCGAGCAGCATCCCATTATGTTCTCTTTATCATCTATATATAACAAATGTTGGTGACTTGCTGAAGTGTCACCCCTTCTTCTCGCGTCGAAGTGATGATATCAAAAAGTGTCTTCTAGACAATGGCGTGACTGAGATTTTGGGGGTCCGGTGCGAACTTTTAACTGGGGCCCTTCATATGATGTATGAATCGAAAAAATATTTACGTGAAATAGTCCAAGAACATTTATATTATATTTAATGTAAGTAAATAAGACCAAAAATACAATTTAACTGAATATTTGAAAGATGCAATTATATGAATTAAAGAAGTATTCTTATAGCAAATAAGAAACATAAACTCATAGAGATGAAGTTAGATAAAAATATAAAATAACCAAATAGAGAAAGAGATTGGAGAGGCCTTTAGAACAGTTATAACGTAATAACATGGGCTTTATATATTGGGTTGGGTGCCTTTAGGTATCATATCCTATAAAAAAACATCCGAAAAATATGATTTTAGGTTGCAAAGAGGGAACTCAAACACTAGACCTCGTGGGCGCGTAAACATGTGCCCGACCAACTAAGCTATTGACATTGCCCAACGACCGTAATTTTATACTTAAAAAAACTTTAACACTATTAAAATGGGCCCTTAGATGGAGAGGGGCCCTGCGCGACCGCACCAGTCGCACCCCCTCTCCCATGCCCCTGCTTCTAGAAAATTAACATGAGAAGTGACCTTGTAACTCTTGGCTGATTTATTCTTCTTGTTTCTATAATCGAGACTCGAGAGAGGGGGAAGTATATGTGAAGACACTTCGTTACTCAAGTCAATATCTACGAGTATAAAAAAAATAATTAGAGTAGCAAAAATTAGACCCCCACTCCGGGAATGACCGCAGATCGAAAGAGATCTTCCCACCCACGTCCATAAGAAAACTCAAGAAAGGAGCATTGACTTGATCAATTGACCCTAGAACAAAATGATTTACTGAATACGCGTAATAGTGTTCATAAATCTTCAATTATATACCCTCCTCTCTTCACTCTCTCTCTCTCTCTAAAGAAGAAGAGATCCACTCGGTAAAAGCACAGACCGAGAAGAACTTTGTTTCTCTCTCTACCATTTCTCTGGAGAGAAAAAAGATGTGGAAATTCTCATCATCAAAGTTAAGATGTTTATCACAGATGGAACAACGATTAAAGCAAAAACAAATGACACCAACCACAACGATGATGACCAATAACAGAAGATCTTTCACCACTACCGAAGGTTCTCGTCCATCCATTATCCATAAACGTAGCATTGATATCCTCCATGATCCTTGGTTCAACAAGGTCTAAACTCATCTCTCTCTTTCTCTCTCTCTCTAGATGTCTTAATTAATAGGTGTAATTTAATCTAAATTCAAACAACAGGGAACTGCTTTTTCCATGACGGAAAGAGATCGTCTTGATCTTCGTGGTCTTTTACCTCCAAATGTTATGTCTTCCAAACAACAAATCGATCGATTCAGTAAGTTTTTTACTTCTTTTGTTATTCTTAGAAGTCAGATCAGTTTGCTCTGTTTGTTGTTTGAGACAGTGGTGTTTAATTGTTTCTGTCTTTTAGAGCGGCTAAAAAATGGTGGTTTAGGACTAATTGCCTTCTTCATTAATCCGATTTTGACTTGATTTGGTTTAGTTGTGAACAAGAGGTGTTTATCATTATGTCATGATGGCATAAAATTGTCGTATCTAATGAAATTCATTCACTTAAACCAATATTGTATGAACTGAGATGGTAGTGAAATTTTAGTATGAAAGTGCTTGATGGGGCTGGATTGGGTGGCGACTCTCCGCTAGAGAGACGAAGGTTCAAATCTTACTGTATCCAGAAAAGGAAAATGTGACCGGGGCAAGCTTTTCTTGGTCCAAATTTGTGCGTGCTATATTGAATGTAAACGTTTATGAATTAGTAACTTATTGTGAGGTTTAAGTTTCAAGATGCAGCCAAATCTTGTACTAAATCCGTCAGTTAAACTCGGTTGAGTGACTCAGCTGACCCGGAAGACTCTGATTTGATGCGGAAATTAACGAGTATTCAGGAAATAAAATTTTAACTGGTGCTTAAGATATCCAGTTACTGTTTTTGACTTCCTGAGATATGAAAAGGCAGGTACAAACTTGGAAATGTGTAATTACTCGTTATAATATTTAGCAACTACTAACAATAGTTATTAGATATTCAAAGTATTTAGAAATAAGGAAATACCGAAAGATCTTTTAGAAAATATGTAATGAAAGTTAAGAGGGCTTTAACTACAGTTTTTGAGAAGAAAATGAAGAGATTAATTGATTCTAGAGAGAGTAAGTTTAAAAAGAACAAGAGCTGGACGTGTTTTTTTTCACGTACACCTGACTCGGCCTAGTGACTCGACTTGGCTCGCACCCTGACTCAGGCTCGGCCCCTAGCCTATCCCGAGCCGAGTCTGAGTTTAACAGCTGAATTTTGAGGTAGTACATTGAATCTTATTGGGTTAACAAAATGAAATGCACGTTCATTTCACGCGTGCTTCCTGATGCTAGTTTCACCTGTAATTGACGAATTCTTCTAATTTGTGGTGGAATTTAGATTGGATTTATTATTAGGAACTGGCTTTATTCTAAAACGATGTTGCACATTTACTTTCTATTATATCTCCTTTCCTCGTGTTCATAACAATTCTCAAATTCATCATGTACTAAAAAAAGAACACAAAAGTGAATGGTTCCATATCTTTTACAGTGGCTGACTTGAAAAGACTGGAGGTTCACGCACGAGATGGACCAGCTGACCCATATGCTCTAGCTAAGTGGCGTATACTTAACCGTTTGCATGACAGAAATGAG
>BEHA01000736.1:392568-415873 GCA_002897215.1 Eschscholzia californica subsp. californica
AAATTGTAACTTATGTGAAGAACAACATGTGGAATCCTGAATATCCAACTATGGTGTACAGACAGGATTGAACTTATTCGCAGGGGGATAAAAGGGTTATTCTTCCACCTATGGTATTTTTCAGGTGTCTCTAAAGCAAGAGTTAATCATTCCATCGTAGTTTCATCTTCGACTTGGTGTCTTAACCTACTGTAGCAAAACTTGCTGAACCATCTGATCTATAGCACTACGTAGCAAAACTTGTTATTCTTCCAGTAGTGTGTGTATGACCTACTGTACTGTCTGACTATTTGTACCTAATCAACCAATTATTACTGAATTAGGTTTTTTATTCTCATCTATGTTGATTGAAAATCTCTTAAGTTTAATAATAATAATCAAGGTTTTTTTGTGCTGAGATTTGGTACATTGTATTGCAGTTGTAGTTTATCGGCTTCTTTTATGTTCCTACCTTAAGGGAACGGAGTGCAATTACCACGAATTTTATTTTATAATTGTTTGGCAAGCAGGAGTACATTATTATTCGTATTTTCAAACGGAAGAGGATACCATCTGAGAGGAGTTCTAGACTCCGGGATGGGTGGGCGTGTGTTTTCTTTTCGTTGGGGTTGTCTATCTAAACGTCTATAGACAAAAATGATCTCTTTCTTTTGACCAAATCAAATAGTAAAATATTGTTTGTTAGTGAAATTTATGTAATTAATTATTTCCTACCATTTTGTTTGGGTGCGACTCCTTTTTCTTACATAACATTCGTTCGTTTGTGGTATGATGTCATTTTCAAAAATATTTTTTCAGTTCAACACTGATAAAAGGTTCGTTTGTGGTATGATGTCATTTCCAAAAATATTTTTTTAGTTCAATACTGATAAAAGGTTCGAATTAGTTCTGTACTGGTGTATTTAACAATAGGTGCGTAACTGGAGAAATAAGGAATTTATTTTTAATTTCCCTTTGATAAATCAAATTTTCCTATAAATCAAATAAAATAGGACAGGAGTATTAACTGAAAAGAACATCAATTTGGAAAAACAATAATTTGGTTTAATAGCGAAAAAACATCAAAACATCCATAAGACCTTTTAGACCAAAATATTATGACCAAATGCTAAAGGCAATTTAGGCCCAAAGAATTTGTTCACATGATGCTACATTGACCTTTTTCAAGCAAACCTAAACTACCTTCCTTGTATCAATGACGAAATTTAGTGTTTAATCCCCATGTTTTCTCACGGTTGAACCTATATTTCTCTCTCCTCCATTCTACTCCGTGTTCTACCAGACGTAAACGCGGGTTGATGATCAAACTACTGCATAACGAAAACTAAGATTAAACTATGTGAGTTTTTTTTTTAGTAAAACCAGAATTACATTCATAAGTAGAAAGTAACCCATAACATTACATGGTTTGAGAATTTTAATTCCTCTGAGAACTACATGAGAGTTTCGTAAGAAAAGTACTACACAGAACTTTCTAACGTAAAGTGCCTCATGAAGGAAAAGGAATAACAAGAGACAAACTAAATGAAAAGACCCTAAAGGTCGTAAAATAAAAAGATCATCAAGATCGAGAATGAAAAGACCCTAAAGGTCACAAAATTTATTATACTAATTATATATGAAAGATGAACCAAGTATAGGTTCTTGATGGAATAATATGTTGGTCTCTTGATCGTAGAAGTTGTAATCCTCTTGATTTAATAGATGTTGTCCACTGGAATCATCATTGGATCAAACCCAGAAAACAAATCAATCCAACGACGAAATTTGCATTTGGTGTTGAAAATTGGGAAATTTTGAATCCAAATTTCCAACCCAAACCATCAAACCCTCATTAATCCCTCCATTCTTATTAGTAACCACTCACTCTCTCTCTCTAGGAAGGAGAGAGAGAGAGAGATCTTTGCCAGAAACTTCTTAAAACTGTTTTGAAAATGTCAAGAAACTACCTAAAAACGGTTACTCACCACCCAAAATGATGGAGGCCGGTAGCATAAACGAATCGCACTCAGGAGCGTGTTTGAGGGGGTGCGACCGGTGCGGTCGCACCGGGCCCCCTCAAACTACACCATTTTTTCTTTGTCTAGGGGCACCTAAATTGCGAACCAAGTCTAATAGCTAGACAATGTAAGATGATTCAAAAAAAGATGTGTAGCTTAGTTGGTAAAGAATTTGTAAAATAAGCTTGAGGTCACAAGTCCAAAACTCTCCCTTTTCGTTCTTTTTTCTTTATTTTCTCAAATTCTTTGTTATCTCGAACTATTAGGAGTAACAACAACAACTATTAATAAATAGATAATCAAGTAGATTTAGGCTAGTTTTGTTTTGTTCCAATAGATTTAGGTTAGTTTGTATGGCTAAAGACTAATTGTGAAGTGTAATACTTATTGTTTCATTCATGGAATAAGTTTACTTCGATCAGGGGCAGATCCATGGGGGTGCTGCCGCACCCCCAGGATCCTCCCGAAAAAAAAAGAATAGTAGTAGTAGTTTTTCATTTTAATATATACATAGGTGTATCTACTATATATGCTGTGATGTAATAAGTTGACATGAGTAAGTCTTTAGCTCAGTGGTTAAATAGCGGGATGCTTTGTTGCAGAGGCTAAGTGGACATGAGTTCGAGTCCAACCAATAAGCATTTTGTGTAATTTTTTACATTAGTGTGTTTGAACCTATATATATAAAGTAGGTACCATCAATCGGAACTTGGCCAAATGGTTGAGGCGTTGATTATTGGGTAAGTACGAATGTGAGGTATTGGGTTCGAGTCCCACTATAAATTGTTCGAAGAATTTTTGACTTTTAATATTTCAATTATCCTGAAATTCTATAAAATTTAATTCATCTACCCTAAATCTTATAAACTTCAATTCATCTACTATAACTCAATTCTTACTACTGGATACTACTACTTCTTCCTCTAATCAAGTCTCAACTAGCAACGAGGGAAATATATTTTAAAAGAATATTTTCTCGGATTCATCAAGTTAACACAAGAAGTTCCAGACTCGACTACAACGTTATTTTCCATTCCAATATCGGGGACCGACTCAAACACCGGAACCGATTCCGACATTGGTAAATTCTCTCAGATTTAATTTATCATCATTGTCAATTGATCCGAAACTTAGACTACTTCATGTTATGAATCTGATATGAAGCAGAATGATGATATCTCAAATTTAGATGGGATTGGAGCTCTTGCTAGAGCATTGATGGAAACTAAGAGATATAAAACATATCATTTTGTTTATTTACTTATCACTTTAGCACTAACTTTGCCGGTTGCAACTGTCCCCGTTGAAAGAGCTTTTTCAGCTATTAAGCTAGTTAAAACGCGCTTAAGAAACAAGATGAGTGATCCGTAGTTGAATGATAGTTTATTAGTCTTTATTGAAAAAGAAATTTTTGTTGAAATTGACAATGAGTCAATTATGCGAACATTTCAAAATATGAACTCTCGGAGAGGTCAAATGTGTTTGTAATTGTTGATGTATTAATAATTAATGAATATAAATATTTTTTTAATTACTGTATTTGCAAAAAAAATTATTTAAGTATATAAATCCGCACCCCCTAAGTGAAAATTCTGGATCCGTCCCTGACTTCGATGCGTGTGGTTCTTGCTTAAATAAATTTTTTCGGAACAAAAAATACACAACTTATGTTCATGTGAAGAAAAAAATATCTAACTCCACGCCACTGATCGCACCGCTCGGGATACTCTCTCCTATCCAAAACGATTTTCCAGATAAATTGACTCAAGTAAACCATGTGAGTTGATAAAGGGTTTTCTCTCATAGATTTGTTTACAAAAACCGTTTGGTTGTGTGTGTTTGACTTAGTTTTTCAGTTCCCTTTGATTTTGTGACGGTTTATTTTGGATCAATTTTTTTTTTTTTTTTTTTTTTTTTTAATTTTGTCTTTAGATTGTGATTGAAATCAAAAAGTTATGTCGTATTTGTAGAGTTTTGTGTTAGTCTAATACTATTAACAAAATTTCAGATGTCTAACTAACATTAAATACTTAAGATCACATGCATAAAACTATTATGAATCAACTAGAGGTTGTAAAAAGGTATACCTTATGCGCTTCCTTAAGAGGATCAAATCACTCCTTAGAATAAGAACCTGCAACATCCTTTAATTAAAGGTCTGAGAGCTCCAATTGTACTAGTTTACTTCAGGCATGATTTCGAACCACAATCACCACCAATTAGTTAGCTAAAACTTCAAGTAAGCCGAACTCCTCTCTTATGTAGCAATAATTCTAACTTAGAACAATAATGAGATCTCTGTAAACCTCAAGAGATAGCCCTACGAATATCTTAGGCAAGACTCTAGAGAGATAGAGAAAACTCTAGAAGAGAAGACAGAGATCGAGAGAAGAGAGGTGCAAAGAGGTAGCAAAAGATGAGTAAGAAAAAGAAATTTTGTTGCCTCAGGTAATTTGACAAAACTCACCATTCTCTTTAAAATTTTGTATCTCGCAAAATTTGACAAAATCCTTCTCTTTGAAATTTTGACAAAAAAAATTGTCTCACTTTTCTAAAACGTCCGTATTTAACAGAATATTTTTAAGTGTCAACCGTAAATAAATTCCCCAAAAGTCCAACAGAATGGTTCAGAAGGAGTAATTAATAGTTTTTACACCACCTTTATAAATATCAAAACGATCATTTTAAAAAACATCTTCATTATTGATTTCAATTATTCAAGCAGCATTGGCCCATAGAGGGAAAAAGCATCAGCATATGTATTCTACAAATCCTTAGAGATATCCAACAACTTATTCATATTAGAACAAACAAACATCTCTGATTTATATCAGCCAATAAAACCAACACTTAAAAACCCTAATTCAAAATTTACCCAACTTCCTCAAAATAACAGACTTTATAATCCAGAACTGAGTAAAAATAGCTCTTCCACAACAACAATGATTAGGCAATCAAAGAATCAAACCTTCAGCAGGTGGGTTGGTCTTCGAAGAAGGAGTCTCATCTTTTCCTTCACTTTTGGGGCTCTCAGAAAAATGTCCATCTCGAGGACTCTCAGAAAGATGAACCTTAGCAAAGTCTTCCACCATTGTTCTTCTCTGCTCATCCTCTGCTCTACCGGCTTTCTCTCTTGCCATTTGCCCTATTCCACCGGCTGCATTAGCAACTTTAGTAAAAGCACCAGTTACCCATGAAGTTCCTGTCGAAACGAACTGGTTTTTCATTATAGCAGAACCTGCATTACTCACTGTTTGCTCCGCAGCAGAAAAGGCAATTTTGGTTTTCTCATAAACCTGATACTTTTCCTCCATTTCCTTAACTTTGTCATTCACTACTGTTGTAGTCATACTTATCTTGTCGCTTAGTCCAACCTTTTTGTCAAGATCGACAACTTTAGAAGTTGCAGTCGTTGTGAATTGGTGTTTGTCGTCGAATTCCTTTGCTTTGTTAAGAGCACCTTTGCCTAGGATGAATCCCTTGGCTATCATACTGCTTACAACATCTTCTGCTTTTTTAACCACAGATTCAGCAGCACCAATTTTATTTTCCTAACAAGATCGGAGAATGATAAACAATTATTTTAGCTTTCGCTATCATACGTAAAGAAGACTGAAATAACCAGTATGTAAGCTTACCTCAGGCGGAGGTACAGCAGATGGTGGAAGCTGGTAATCCAGAGCCGGGGTTATGGTGATGGTAAGATCAACCACCCTTGCTCCCTGTAAAATAGCATATTGTAAGAACAGGAATAACCAGGTGGACAAAAACGTTGCAGAAAGAGAAAACCGTTAACCAATATCTCTATTTTCATTTAGCAAACAAAGCATACAGAGACTTCAACAATGAGTTCATTACGAATATTTCAAGAGCAACGTGGTCATTGTGGTCAATATAAAGAATAAAATAGTTACTTGCAAAGTGGTCATTCGGAAAGGTGTTAAACTATAACAAAGTGGTGTGAACTGTGAAGAATATTAATAGAGACATGGTGGAGCAGCAAAGGGGTCTTTGACAACATAGGATCAACGGCAGAAAACAAGAGAAAATACAACTGAAGGACAAAGATAACAATTATCTCTGAAACAACATATACACGAAACTCCTCAATCATTTAGGCGCAACAACTAAACCTTGCGTAGTGAATAAGTTCGACTATTATATGGAGGCTTACAACAATATAACTTTACAAACTTGGCATTCTGGGTGTTCGAACTCCATTCATTTAGAGACAACTTCCGAGATAGGTAACACTTGCACTTGTTCTACAATACAAAACTAATAAATGGGCTGCTGGAAAAATATTGATTCAATGAACATCTGAAAGCAAAAGAGAGTACGTGTCTAGGCATAAACTCTAGGCACTTGACACTCGAAATTCTCATTTGCAGTTAGGCAGTTCACAAAGTAAAAACAAGACGAAATCTAGAAGGATTTATTACGAATTCCTATATTCTCTACCTCATACAAACACCTCCATGCTCCAATATAATGTAACAATTACTGTCAAATATAACTTCCAAATCTCTTCCAAACGTTAAAGAGAAATATCTGAGGTGTAAGAATCGTGTAGATTAAATTTTGACCAAGGAATCAGCCAAACGAGGACAATGAGAATTGTAGCAAAACACCATCACAGGGAACATACTTTTTATTCATAAAGGGTAATTGGGTGTTTGATTTAAGAGTCCTACAACAGGAAGGGAATATGGTCACAGATATGTCTAGTTTGGAATTGGGATGCCCAGAAATGCATATCTTCCAATAAGAAATAGATGTAGTACAATTTACAAAAGAAAAATGTTTACAGGCATTCATGAAAGACGACAAATTGTGACTACACTGAGAAAGTTAGAAATAACGAATGTCATAACAAAATTAGAGAAGAAATAGCAAACATACTGAAAGAAGAAGAGCAGTCTCTGCTCCCTGTACATCTTTAAAGGTAACATAAGCAACTTGAGATGGCTCATCCTCCCTGTAAGATGAGAGAAAAAGCTTTGGTGAACATAGAACTGAAACACAGAGTAAGCAAAAATGAGGTCCATAACCGTTTTCAAAACTGACCTTAGCATTTCAACATATTCAATGTCACCAGAGAAAGAAAAGAACTCCTTAATGTCTTGCTCTGTTGCACGTAAGGAGATATTGCTGACTTCCACTGTTTTTGTCTGGAAAAAATAATTGTGGTAATTAACATAGGGTGGTAATAATTACAAAATTTGCAGATATGTAAAAGAAATTATGCAGATGATGGAAACATCATCTTCTGATCTACTTAAGAAGACAAAAATCCTCATTGGAAATGGATCATCCTCTATGGGTGGCAAACTCAAGCATATGTCTGAATACAGGAAGTCATTTTGTAATACGCAAAATCATAAATGTTATTTTGTTTAAAGGGGAACCAAGAATACACAAAAAATAACACATCAAGAGGTATCGCCAGAGTACTATGCCAGAAATGAATGGGTAATCCACTGAAGTCAGCTCAACTTCAGTCAAGACGGAAATAAGTCCCTTACCTAACTACAAAGTTGTCAAGTCGCTCCATAAATGTATTGGAGTTATGTTTAAGCTGGGTATATTTCAGAGTTCCATTATTTACTCGTAGTTTCCAACTTTATTTGTTGTTTTTCTGAAAATTTTACTTCAAACCTAAACATTCTCAACTTCTCTTACTCTTTTCTCCTCCAAATTCAGATTAAAGCATACTTTTCATCGAAATGTTTTGTTATTAATATCGAAATATATATATAAAGAGTAAAACCAAAATGTTTCGTCAACAACCCTTGGTTGGAGTGAGTCGTAAGAAATTTAGTCTTCCACTTTATAGGTCAAAGGTTCGAGACACACTGACAATTCAAAAAACTCATTTCAGTAGAATGTATGAAAGTTCAAAGGTTAAAGTGTCTGCTTTTTCTGTTTTTCGGCTTCCAGCACAAACAAATGTCTGAAAGGGTATCTGAAATTCATTTAAAGACTGGCCACATGAGAAATCTGATAATATAATTAGAAGGTCTCAAGCAAGCATCATGAATTTCTTGATGTTCTTGGACAATAAATAATCTTCTTGCATAAAGATGTATTTTGAGAGATAGAAACGCCAATGCATAATACATTTGGCTAAATCTAGAATCATCCGATTCATTGTAATAGAATATAGATTCAATCCAATCAAACAAGAACCCAAAAAGGATAAGTAATTACTGAAATCAATAAATAAATTAAAACCCAAGTTTCTAAACCCTATATAGAAAATTGAATGGAACAAAAAATAAAATAAAAAAGAGAAATATATAAAATCAGAAACTAACCGGCATTTGAAATCCCTTTTGTGTTGCTGAAAGATCTTTTTGTGTGATTAGAACAAAAAGTAGGAAGATCGAGTGGATTCGTGTATTTCGGTGGTGGTGGTGGTGGTGGGGAAGATAGTTGAAATCAGAATCGGGGTGGGGTCTTCTGTGTTGAAAAATTAGAGAGATGAAGAAGAACTCTGAGCGCGGGCAACGGGATGTGGTGGTGGTGGTGTGTGACGAGAAGGGTACGAGATTATTAATTAATTAAATTAAATTAAATTAATACTTGTACGCGGTTTCGTCGTGCGTGTTACTGACGTTCATCATGGACCTCACGTCACCATTTCGGAAATTTTATAGGCGCCATACTTTTTTTTTTTTTAATATAGGCGTCACCAATATAATACTTCATGGTCAATAGGTGGTTTCATTACAACATATAATACTTAATTATATATTAACTAGGTATAACTCGTGTCTCCGACATCGACACTTTTATTATGCACTTTACGTATGTAGATTGTGTGTAAGTAGATGCTAAAGAAAAAAAAATGCAAGTAAGGAAAATAGAAAGATAAGAAACTCACCTTGTATCTGAGATTAAAAACATAACAGAAACAAAATTACTTACGTCTGAGATAATACTAAACGATTTTAATGAAACATAAATTGATATATTATCATTTTTCTATACCTAAATGTGTTCTAATTATTAAGTTTTGCAACATGTAGATAGGTAGAAATGATTTAGTGTCTGATGCCCACATGGGAGAACAAAAAAGAGAACGGTAAGAAAAATTAAAAGATAATTCCATACTTATTTTTTAGATTTTAGCAGCACTCCTGTAATAAAATACATGGTAAAACGTACCAAATCTCTTTGTATATCAATATAATGAAAAGTGTAAGGCCGAAGTATCACTTTTGTGCCAAAAGTTAAAAATAAAAAACACGCATTAGAGGTTTTAAAATATTTAATATTGTAGTTCAACTCTTTTTTTTTGGCATTAGAGGTTGATTATTGGTGTCACCCCATCCTTTTACAAAAATCCTATTTTAGGATGAACATCTATTTTTATTTTAGCTTTGATGGATGAAGAAATACCTAATGTCTTAATACAAAAAGACAACGAATGAAAAGAACGTAGATATATAAACTCAAACATAAATATTAGATTGTCCCCGAAATACTTTCAGTTAATTAAAAAGAAGAGGTAAAACAAACTTTACCAATAAGAAGATTAGTCTATCTCAACACAAATGCTTCGAGATCCACATAATAAAGATTGAGTCGAAATTTCCATTATGGATGTTGTTGGAAGGTCGAAACAATGATTCGAATGAGGGGACTAATGAGAAAATTAGTAACTGAAATATTTACTGAACAAAGTTGAAGATAAAGATGGAGAGATAGGCGTTAGAGTTTTGGGAGGAAGAAGATGAGAAAGAAGTCACATGTCGAACAAAAGACGGGTTGGGAGGAAGAGGATCTAGCCCGTTAAATTAAAGTTCACCTATGTTTTGTTATATTATATCAAAGCGCATTTCAAAATAATATACGTTGACTGTGCTACCCATATTTGACGAAGGACTATATTATAAATTTTGAAGGACTGCTAGATAATATCTTTTATTAAAAAATGATGTTTGTCCCATTCAGTCTTTTTCCTTCTATTTTATTATGTAGAATTATATTTTACCATTAATAATATGGATAATTTCTGCAACACGGATAAATAAACATTATATTCGGTTATTAAACTTTTTCCACATTTGGTATTTTTTTTATTGTAGTTTTAACTTTTCAGATCAATACTCTCTAAAGATAAGTGTAATGTTGTGAGGTATGAGACTTGTCATAAGTTATTTAAGGTTTCGAGATTACAAAACTATTTTTTATTTTGACATTCTTAAATCTATTTAGAAAAAGTACTCTTAAAAGCTTTTAGTTTTCTTTTATGGATAACTCACTGCAATATTACTTTTTTGAGACATGTGTTACTAAAAATGTTAACCGATTGTGTAATTAGTAGACGTAATTTTACATAATGAAGTTTAAGTCCAACTGTCCAAATAGTTACTTAATTTAAACTCCCTAATATCAAAGAAAAAAAGAAATCAATTCAGACTCCAACTTGGGTGCAACAGACATAAATATTTTTTCACAGGTTTTCTCCCCTAATCACACTCCTGAAAATAATAACCGTTTCATCTCTCCTCTCTCTCTCTCTCTAAAACTACTTTTACAGATGTTGGTGTTTTCTGGAGGAGGGATCCCTCCTCCGGATTTTCGTCTTTTTAGTTTATGTTATCTTTTAGATCTATAATAAGTTCCTGGAGTGTAAGTTTTAGAGAGAGAAACTATTGAATCAAAACCCATCTTTCACAGGTTTTCTCTCACTCTCTCAACTCTAAAGAAATGTCATTATCATCAACAAAATCACCAATTCTCTCTTCTTATTGGATTCTTCTTCTTCTTCTTGTTCTTCTCTCTCTAAAATGGATCGTTGATGCATCTCTTAACGTTACAACAATTAAATTCGATGAAAGATATAATCCACTTTTTGGTGATTTTAAATGTTTATGGAATGGAATTATGGATATAGATGTTAGTGAGAAAAGAAGATTTACTGTTCCCAATTTACAACATCTCAAGAAGATGAATTTACAACATAAGAGAAAAGAACGATCAAAATTTCACTATTATTAGTATTATATTATTGTTGTAGTTTTCTTATTGTCGAACTTTAGGGTCTTTTAATTCTCGATCTTCAAGATCTCTTTTTATCGACCTTTAGGGTCTTTTTTTTTAGTCCGTGTCTTGTCAATTCATTTCCCTTCATGAGGCACTTTGCATTCGAAGTTATGTGTAGAACTACTTATGTAACTCTCATGTAGTTCTCAGAAGAATAAAATCTCTCATGTAATGTTGTGGTTCAATTAATGAATGTATTTATGATTTCCTCAAAAAAAAAACTTAAATATTTGAAATTTTGCAAGGTAACCACATTGAACTTTAACCCAATAATATAATTTTAATGCTTCACCTAATTCTAGTTTTACTTTCACGGGATTACTATAAGCGGCAGGAACATGAAAACATATTAGTTTGTGCAAATTAATAGATGTAATCGAAGGTTGGTTCTCTATCTCACACGTGTCCGGTGCCCATATCCTTCCCAATCATTCTGAGAGGAATGTGGAAAGTCAATCTATATAATAAGGGATGAGGATATCTTTCTCCCTTCTCTCAATGGCCCAGATTTCTTCCCTTGAAGTTATAACAAGTGGTTGACATTTGGTTTCTAAAACTGGATGATTTAGATTTAATGGAACTTCATCCAAAGGTTGAGAATCTAACAAAGTGCATCTCCCAAAAGATGCCATTTTTCTTCCCCTTTTCGCGACATGTGGTTACTTGTCATCCGAAATCAGTACGCGATTTCATCCGAAATCAGTACGCGATTTCATCCGAAATCAGTACGCGATTTCATCCGAAATCAGTACGCGATTTCATCCGAAATCAGTACGCGATTTCATCCGAAATCAGTACGCGATTCAAATGACAGGTACTCGCGTGTACACCAAAAGGTGTGAAATTAAGCACCACTGTGTATACACTTGCTTGTGTAAGCTCGACCCAACGGGATGTCAGACGACCTGATCACAGACACCACTGTACACGCATATTCGGAGAATGCTTGAAGGCACTTTGCCCGTAGAATCGAGATGTTATCTACCACAACGACGTTAGCCAAGAGGGTCTATAGCGCCCTACGGGCGCGGTGGAACCATAGTTGTCCAAACAAAGTAATATTTTTTTTTATGGTCTCTACAACATTTTATTTAGTATATTGTGATGATTATTAAGAAAATGTTTATGGTGTTTTAGGATAAAATTGTCATTCTTATAACTGTTTATGTGATTCATCAATCTTCGTGTGGAGTCCTTATTTTACATCCACCTGATGTAATTAATGTTATTTGTTGTAACGACTCCTTGAGTCCACGTAAAAGAAACGATTCCACGTATTTTATAATAAAAAATACATTAAAAAAATAATGAAGTTGAAAAGATCACAAAAACCATGATGCAATTGTGAATCTTTGATGACCAATTGTGAATCAAAGTTTACATTTTGACTAAATTTCTTCCTCCAATATCATTTGATACATTAAAATCATAAACACACAAACATGAAATTTCTTTCTCTAATTTCAGTGAAGCATTTCTTCAAACACTTTGTGAGCATTTAATAAACACTAAAGAATTGAAGAATAACTTTAACAAAAAATAACCCACAAAAAAAACCTTTCTAAAGTGATGATGATCAAAAATCAAACTTTAACCAAAAAGGAAAAGAAAGAAAAAAGTGGAAATTACAGAATTTCACCTCCCTGTAATTTAGAAGATCAATTTAAAACTTCAAGCCAACCGAGAAAGATAATTTAGAACTTGAAGCATTCCTACAGTACCTCTTTGATCGAAACTGAAAGATTTTGCTGGAGCTAGAGAGATAAAAACTGAGAGACTTTCAATTGAAACCTCTGTTTACCTAAGGGACTTCAATTGAAAAGAAAATTGGTATCGCTTCAAATTTAAATCTGAGAGACTTTCGAGAGGCTTTTGAAGTAGTTGTCGATAGACTTTGATGGAGATAGAGAGATCTTCTAGAGATGTAGTTGTCGATCGTGTAAATCAGTTCAAAAATTTAGAAGAAGTTGGCTTAGAGAAATCATGAGCGTGGGGAGTTTGAAGAAGGTGGTTTCTGATACATAAAACCACTATAACACCCTTTTCTTTTTATTCTATTTACAGAAGTGTATTTTGTATCGTCCGTTGAATCTAATTAAAAGTAAATCTCCCAAAGAAAATGAACGGTTAGACTTATCTCCTGAGTAACTAATTGAGCTGTTTTAATATAATAGATTGGGTTTTTTTGGTATTTTTCTTTCGGCAAAGGGTATTTTTTACCTTGAAAATGTGAGTGTCTACAAAAATGTCCTTCAAGAACATTTTGAAAACTTGTTTTGGGGCCTAGCATTTAAAAAAAATAAAATGTATTTTTAACCAAACCCAATTTCCTGTATCAATTAATCATGTATTAGAGTCGGGTATTAAGTACCCATCAGATCCGTGTCAGATGTAGCATTGATATCTTATCGGTTCCAATAGAGTAATACCCGTCGCGAATCATTATCGGGTATGAAAATGAGGATTCGAAACCAACATAAAAAGTTCTGGTTCTGGTTCGGTTTTGGATAAGTGGGTACTATTGCCACCCTTACTCTAAACGTATAGTTGAAGGAAAGATTTCCTGTTTGGACCCCCTTTCACATAATCCACTTGCTGTTTGGACTCCCTTTTTCGAGAGTTGCATTTTGGACTCCCTTTTGACAAGACCTCACTTTCATAACCCTGTTTATGGGATTTTTTACTACACCCAATTACTCTACCATAAAGTTTACATTCACATGGGACACTCTCTTTTCCCTTCACTTCTCTAGTCTTCCCTTTGCATCCAATAATAAGCTTAAAAGGCTTGTGGTGTGTTTGGTTGCGGGATTCCTAAGTAGGATTCCTATTAAAAGTGGGATTTGGTAGGAATCATAAATGCTTGGTCTATTTGGCTACCAAGAATCCTAGGATTCTTGAATCCTAAGGATTCCTAATTCTAAAATTTGTATTGGACTAAAATCCCACCCTACCTCCTAGGATTTGCTAGGATTTTGGATGAGTTAATTCCGTTTTGGCCCCCAATTTGTGACCAACTGGTCATTTTGGCCCCCCATAAGTGTCCGACAGTTCGTTTTAGCCCCTAATTGTGTCCGGAAGTTCGTTTTTGCCCCAAATTTTTACCAAAACTACCCATTTTGCCCTTATGGCATTTTTGTAATTATTTTTATTTTCTTCCCCTTTCATTTTTCTGTAACTTTTAATTCTCTCTCTTTAATTTGTGTCCCTCTCTTCAATTCGTTCCTCTCTCTTCTTTCCCACCCCCACAGTCTTTTATCTTCATCCACAACCATTAAAGAAACAAAAGCTAAAAAAAAACAGGTTTCATTTCTTGACTACCATATCTTCTTTCTTCTTGAATACCATTTCTTCTCATCTTCTTTTAAGAACATATCGATCTATTCAAGAACAGACTCGGAATATGTTCTTAGAAGAGACAAAGGGTTTTATCACTTTACACCATGTTTTAGAAATTGACTTTCATAAATCCCCATGTTTTTTTTGAAATTTCATTCTCCACCAGGTTCTATTATATTTAACACCACAAATAGTTAAGTGCATGTGAAAAGTCAAGTTACACCCGTACAACAATTTCTAAAAGGAATCCCCAATTCTTTAGGGCCAAATTTATTTTTATTTTTTCCTCGCGAGAAGGAAGAAGAGCAAAACCGAGTAAGGGTGTAAACCGACGTCGACTTTGTCTCTCTACTCCTTCACTGACGATCAAGGAGCCTGGTTGGGATCAACATTGAAACGAATCTTCTTTCCCTAATCAATTACCTATAATCAGGTTAGCATAATTGTGAGTTTTTTTTTTGAAACCCTAATTTCCATGGATAACTATAATATCAATCAATTAAGGGGATCATATTTAACCTGATTGTTAAAGAAATTAACCTCTTAAGAATTCTTTAACAAGTCAGTTCCATTGGCAACTATAATATCTTATCCTGTTAAGAATTTCCATTGGTCTCTTAACCTGTTTCCATTGGTCTCTCAATATAAAGGTCTCTTTAAGCTGTTTCTTTAACAATCAATCTCTTAACCTAATTTCCATTGGTCTCTTAACCTCGTTAAGAATTCCATGGATAACTATAATATCTTACGCTATTTAACAAGTCAGTTCCATTGGTGGTTTATATAAAGGTTTCTTTAATAAGTCAGTTCCAATGTTCCATTAGTGGTTTATATAAAGGTTTCTTTATATAAAGGTTTCTTTAACAAGTCAGTTCATTGTTGGTTTATATAAAGGTTTCTTTATATAAAGGTTTCTCTAACAAAGATAAATGGAGACAAGCTTCACAGTAACCATCTCTTTTTTAAATCAAATGAATAACAGTAACTCATATAAAAAAAATGCTCACCTTCATAGTAACCCTCTCCTTTGTTGTTGTTATTGTTTATCTTTACGTAAACTTTTGATTATTCAAGCTTATTGTTATTGTTTATCCTTATGTGAACTTTTGAGTATCCAAGCTTTTTGTTATTGTTATTGTGTTATCCTTATGGGAACTTTTGAGTATTCAAGCTTTTTGTTATTGTTATTGTTATTGTTACAGTTCATGTCGTGAAATACGATTGTCCGACGACGTAATGAGCTCGAAAAACAAAATGTAAGTTTCGTTATCCGACAATTCTTTTGTGTACGGATGTTTAACAAAATGTTTCTTTAATTTTTCTATATGGTTGTTAATGTGTAACTCTTTGCACAACAGGGTCCCAATTGGAGAAAAGGGTCATCGTAAACAAATGGCTGATAACTCAACTTTAATTTGTGAGGATGATACTTATGCTGCTATTGGTATTAATGAAGAAGTCATCCAAGCTGAGAATAACAAACTTGATTGGGGAGCAATTGACAAACAGTTTGAAACACCTCCACCACCATCAAGTAATGGGTTTTGTTGTTCTTCTCTTATTTCATATTAGATTAGTTTATATATGAAACTAATGATCCTTGTCTTTTAATAGGTGCTATTGCCGGTGTCAGTGAGGCTACCTCAAATTATGATGAGGATTATGTTCAAAATGATCCCAATGATCCTTTTCCTATATTTTTTTAGCCCCAAATAGATCCAATAACCGGCAATGTTTTGGGATTAGATGACATTTGTGTAGATGATCCTGAAGAAGATGAAGATAGCTTCTGGGCTCAAAATGGGTTTTTTAATGAGGGTGAACGTAATGTGGCTGAACCCAATGTCGAATTTGCCGCTGACATTCATGATTCACCTGAAGACGTTAATCCTCCTACTCAACCTCCACTTCATTTTGATCGAGCACAGGAAGAACAAGAGTTTGGTGAGTGTGTTCGCGACACAGAAGTGCTGGAAGAGTACGAGATGGAGTTCAATGATGATAGTCAAGTTTCCACTGCATTTCAGAAGGGTATGCAATTCTCTTCTGTTATCCTATTTAGAAAGATTGCCAAAAAATATGCTACTTTGAATAACTTTTATATGCGGACTCCAAGGAATGATGGTGATAGGATCATGTGTGTTTTTGCCGAAAAACCCCTTTGTCATGAGGTGAATCCTAAAACCAATAAACCACCTTCATGTCTATGGCATGTTTATGTGCCTCAGGTTGTTGGTACAAAAACAATCAAAGTGAGGAGGGTTCATAATGTTCATACTAGTGGACTTAGGGGCGGTAAAAAGAACCGTAGTGCCACTTATGTGTTTTGTGCTGATGTAACAGAGACATATGCCAGGCAAAACATTTTGAGTTTCAAGCCAGAAAATGTTGTGAACTATATGTGGGATCATTACAGGGTGAGAATTCCTTATATAAAAGGTTATAGAGCATGCAATCTTATTAAAGATAGGGTTTATGGGAGTTTCGAAGATTCCTTTGCATTTATACCAGTGTTATGCCAAAAAAATTTAGAAACAAACTCTGGGAGTGTGGCACAATATGGGATAGATCCGGTAACGAGGGAGTTTAGATATTGTTGTGTGGCATACCAATGTTCACTCCAAGGGTTTAAAGACTCTTGTAGACCCATTATAGGAATAGATGGTTGTTTTCTGAAGGGGAGGTATGGTGGCAATTTACTGGCAGCCACTGCTTTGGATGCTATGGGAGGTCTATACCCATTAGCTATTATGGTTTGTGATTCTAAGAATGAAGCGAATTGGACAATATTTCTTGATATTTTGAAGCCTTACTTGATGTTACATGACAAGAGACTTACCTTTATGAGTGACAAAGGCAAGGGTCTCGTAAATGCAGTGGAGCGAGTATTTCCTGATGCTACTTCAAGATTTTGCCTACGATATTTGTTTGCTAATTTTAAGAAGTATTTTAAGGATCAATCTGTGCAGGGTCTTATGTGGAAGGCAGGATTAGCTTACAAAGAGGTAGACTTTGAAAAATACATTAACAAGATTCGAGAATTGAACGTTAAAGCTTATGATTACTTGATGAGAGAGTCAAAGTATACTTGGGCTCGAGCTTTTTATGATAAATATTCGGCTTTAGAGCACACAACAAATGGAATGAGCGAGTCTTTGAATAGTTGTGCTAAACCTTTGAGGGACAAACCAATATGTGTGTTATTTATCAAACATAACCAAATGCTCAGGGTTATGCATACAAAGAGAAGGAAAAAGAGAATTTCCTGGGATGATACCACATTAGTCCCTAGAATGCAAAAACAAGTGCTTGCTATAGAATCTGCAGTTGGAAAGTATGGTCTCGGATTGACTACTTTCGAAGAGGCTGAAGTCACCTTGAATAACTCAAAGAAGTCTTGGTCAGTGAATCTTGGAGAAATGACTTGCACTTGTGGTCAATGGCAATTAAGAAAATTCATGTGTACATGGTGTGCGTGCAACAATTGATTGGGGTGACACAATATATGAAAAGTATGTAGTTACACTTTATTTTATCAATACTATTATGATTTGTTAAAAAATACTAATCTTACTAAGTGATTGTTGATTGTTTATATAGTATTTGCAGTGGGTTGTATAGGTGTGAAGCATATAAGAGGTCCTACCGTGTTAGTGTGCACCCAATTGGTGATTCCAGTGAAGTGATTGGGTAAAGGTAATATTTTTCAAATGTTACTGTTACTTTATTTTGTTGTCTAGCTATTATTTAAAGTGGGTTTATTATTGTTTAATATGTTATTTTTTTGTCCTTTGGAGGTGTGAATGAATGCCTTATACTTTAATGTTAATTACATTATGCCATTAAGGTTTCTTATATAACAAGTGTTAGGCCACCTACTTACTATCTCTTCTTCTTTTACAAATGCAACCTACAACTGAAATTGTCAACACACCTCCATTGAGGAGAAGGCCTGGTAGACCAAAGGTGAACAGATACAGGTCTGCCGACGTACCCCCACAACAGTCCACAATCAAGGTTAAAAGGTGTTCAAGATGCAAGCAAATTGGTCATATTATCCGGAAATGTGCGGGAGGAGAGGTTGGAAGTAACCCGAGAAAGAGTAAAGGTGCAGTTGTAGGTAATGTTTCACATGTTGGAGAGTCTGTCACTCCTCCACCATCAGTACCTCCAAGAGCAACACCTGCGGCACGATCACTAAATGAGTTGGCAGCATCACGAGCAGCATCATCATCACGAGAAACATCAAAATCACGTCCAGTTGTATCCTCCACATCAACTGCCAAGCCTAGAGCTAATGCAAAGACATCTAAACATAGCATGCATGTGTCTGTAAATCAGACCATAACAGGACGAGATGTGAGGCAGAACAACATTACCATAAATATTCGACCTAACGCTTAATTTTTACTTGCTTGATTTTGCACATGTCTTTCGAAAAGAACATGTTTTTTGGGTGTATGTTTGGATGTTAGTTTTTTTTCGAATGGATGTTAACTTGGATGCTTAAGTGTAGTTTAATTTTAATTTGATTGTAAGGATGTGGGAAATCTCCTTGTTTCTAAAATGAATGTTTTTTTGTGAATAGATGTTTAAACATGTGGAAAACAAGTTTATTTAGGTGGATTTGGTACAGCTCATTCTGTTGCTCGGTAAGCTTATGTCTAAACCTAAATTTTCTAATTTGATTGTGAGAAGTGATGGAAAAGTTTTATTAGCTTCAATTGTTTATTAAACAAGAAAAATGGGGGTTTAATGCTTATGAAGATCAGCTGTTAAACTGAGAGGAGTTGAAGCAGATATGAACCGTTTGAGATAGGTCATAAGCTTTCTCTTTTAGATTTTTTATCGATATGTAGTAAAATATAATCGTCTTGAACTAAGAATCGAAAATGTGGGTTGTTGATACAATTCTATGCTAAATACTTATTTGATTTTGTGATGTTTGGCTATTTTCATCTTGTCTAGAGCTTATGATAAAGCTGCCATCAAGTTTAATGGAAAGCAGTTGTGCCAAACTAAGTGGTAAAATCCCTAGTTTTGGGGTTTTATCACTTTACACCATGTTTTAGTTAATATTAATTTGATGGAACCTTAAGTTCAAAAACATTGGTGTAATATGAAATTTAATTAACATTACCTGGTGCATTTTGTAAAATGGGTAGTAGTGTCATTTTAAAAAATTAACTGTTTGTGGTGTTAAATATAACGGAACCTGGTGGAGAATGAAATTTCAAAAAAAACATGGGAATTTATGAAAGTCAATTTCTAAAACATGGTGTAAAGTGATAAAATCCCAAGAGACAATCAAGTTATCAACAAATACCCAAAAATAACAATAAAGAAGAAAATAAGCATAAATCGACCTTCAAAACAGATCCAATTTGTTCTTAGATCTGCCCAGTAAAAGTCGACAAATTAGGGCACCAGAAATGAAAATATGGATTGAAAAATCTCCAGAACTTTTGAAATTCCTATCTAAACCCCTTTGATCTGAAACAACAACTTAATTTCCTTTAAATTCATTCTTCAGAACTTCCCCTTTGAATCTAATCTCGTCAACAAAAGAAATTTCACCAAGAAGCACCCAGTAAAAGATTAGCAAAGAATCGAATAGAAATTTCACCAAGAAGCGTCATCAAGAAAACAAATTAGGGGTTTGATGATTCATGATTACTGTGACAAGAAGCTTTTCTTCGTAACAGGAATAACCCTAGATCTAATGTACCATTATTCAAAAAAAAATTACTGTACTAAGAAGCATTCACAAATTTCACCAATAAACAAAAGAAGGAATTAGAAACAAAGGGGGTTTTGATGATTCATGGCAACTTTTCTAATTCCAACAGAAGAAACCGGACATTTATTCAACAATTCTACTTGGAAAATCTAAATCACCTGATTTAAGGAAGCTGTCATTTTGTTTCAAGTGGCGTTGGTGGTTTAGATCAGTTAGAAGGTGGTTTTGAACAATTCAAAAGCTTTAATAACTCAAAACTAGTTACCCATGAATCATTCTTCTTGCAAAAATGAAGCACCCACCAGAAAACTTCTCACATTCTTTTCTTGGTATAAAAAGAATTGGTGTGAGTTTGGAATGAAGTAGAAAAAGTTGTTGAGAGAGAAAGAAACAAAAGAAGGAATTAGAAATATAAGAAAATAAAAGAAAATAAAATCACAAAAATGCCATAAGGGCAAAATGGGTAGTTTTGGTAAAAATTGTGGGCCAAAACGAACTTCTGGACACAATTGGGGGCCAAAGCGAACTGTCGGACACTATAGGGGCCAAAACGGCCAGTTGGTCATAAATTGGGGGCCAAAACAGAATTAACCCATTTTGGATTAATAAACCTAGATTTCGAACTTAAAATCAACAACAAAAAGAAATATTTCTTTCTACGAAATAATCATTTCAAAAATATCATTCTTCTCAAAAATCATTATTTCTTTAAAAATCATTTTATTTTCCAAAAATAATCTTTTTTTTTTCCGAAAATCATTTTTTTCCCGAAAATCATTTTTTCTTCAAAAAATCGTTTTTCCCTAAAACCGATTCTTCTCCTAATAACTTTTTTTTCCGAAATCCGATTTTTCCTTAAAAACTGTTTTTCCTCCAAACCGTTTTTTTAATTGAAAAATATTGTTTCAATAACTGAAATTTTTTATAAAAAAAATTTTGCTTCATAAAGACTGTTTTTCCAGAAATTTATTTTCCAAGGAAAAAACGGTGCTCGAAAAAAAAAATCAATTTTCGGGGAAAAACGATTGTGAAAAAATAGGTTTCATGAAATTTCGGTTACCGGAAAAAATGTTTTTGAAAAAAAATTTGGGAAACAAAAAATCTTTTTGAGGAAAAAACGGCTTTCGGGAAAAACTATTTTTGAAAAAAAAATTTGTTTATGAAAAAAGTTAAAAAAAATGGTTCTCGAAAAAATTTGAAGAAAATGGAGAGTTCTCGAATTAAACGATATATGAAAAAACGAGTTTTGAGAACAAGGTTTATTCAGCATTTTTTCTAAATAAGTGTTTAAACATACTCCAATAATAGTAAATTATCGGATTCTTATTAGTTGTCAAACAAACCAAAAAATATTACTTGGATTCATGAATCCGCGGAATCATGAATCCCAAGGACTCATGAATCCGCGAATTCATGATTCCGTCATCCAAACACACTATTATTTTTCTTCCAATCCAACAAAACCTTAATGTAGATGGCATATGCTCTGATACACTGTCTTAGATGTCTAGTATTCTCAAACAACATATCTGCTTCAAAACCCCTCACTTTAACCACACTTTCAGTTGCAAACTCCTTCCCAATGTCTGCTTCCTGCAGTTCCCTTGTTTCATTCTCAAATTGGCCATATTCTTTTTCTTCGTCATCGATAACAACTTCAATTCTACATATATTGGTTTCATCCTCTTCACCTTCATCTGATTCTTCATAAATTTCATTTTCATCATCAGTCACTTGTTCCATCTCTTCATCCTCATTATATTCATCGTCGTCAAACCCAAGCTTAGATTTAAAAAGAAATTCCTCATCCTCGCTTTCATCGTTAGTAGGAATTCCATCTAAATTAAGTATACTGTTGTCTTCTGCATCCGGTTCTGGCTCATAAAGTTTGGGAATAATTTTTTTTTTCTCAGAATATATGCCATCAAATTCAAATCCCAAATCAAATGAGGGGATACCGGGATTAGCTTACAGGTTAAAGGACGGTAATTCCAGGTCTCCCCCTAGTAAAACATTTAAAAATATGTAACAACTAATGATTCATTAACCAAAAAAAAATAACCTACTGTGTAGTTAACATTACTCACAAAAACTTTGAGTAGGTGATGGTGGTGATGTACTAGCCTCTACTGGTGGTGGTTGTGGAGAACCTTTAGTAGCTGGTGGTGGTTGCATATAACTTTGATTAGACACCATATTCCTAAGTTATTATCTGGAAAATGGAATTGGAGATGCTTTAATTATCATGGAATGTTAGAAAAAGTAACAAAATTAAACCCTCAATTTTAAGGATTCTCCCAATTTTCATAAACCCTAAGATTAGAACAACCCCTGTTTTTAGAAAATTCTCAATTTTCAGAAATCCTAAATGTTTGAAATTACAATTGTAAGAAGTTCATAATATGTAGTAAGGTGAAAGCAAAAAAAAACTTACATCTTCTTCAAAATTGTTATACTCATCTCCCAATCGATTTTTGTAAAAAGAAATTCACAATCTTGACTCCATTCGATTTCTGCAAGAGAATATGTAACTATTTTAGAAAAGATACGAAGAAGAAAGTCTATTAAGATAGAATGGAAGAAGACAATAACTCACAATTTCCTTTTCTCTTAATCGATTTCTGTAAGCTTATAGAGAGAGGAAGAAGACGAAGTGTATTTTCTCTTGGGATTTCTCTTTTGGTCGATAGGTCTCTGCTAGTGTCAGTTCACGGGTCCACTAGCTAGGTTAGTTTAGGTTTAGTTAACATGAGGGTTAAAAAATAGGTTGGGTTAGGTTAGGTTGGAGGGTAAAATAGTATTTCTCATTTGCTTAGGGTAAAATAGTATTTTCATCTCAAAAATATTGTTGAGCTGTTGTATTTAACTATTTTTGTGAAAAAGGGAGTCCAAAATGTAACTCTGAAAAAAAAAAAAAAAAAAAAAAATTGAAACAGCAAGTGGATTACGTGAAAGTGGGTCCAAACAGCAAATCTCTGGCTTGAAGTGAGTTAAAAATTCACAAATGTCTCAATTGACCGGGAATCATCGTCCACTACACACTTGGGGGGGGTAGTGGAGCAAGACTTTCGCGGACTCTTGAGAGTCCGCGAAAGTCTGAGGCATTCAAATCCAGACATTTGAGAGTCCACGAAAGTCTGAGGCATTCAAATCCAGACATTTGAGAGTCCAC
>BEHA01000736.1:416574-438479 GCA_002897215.1 Eschscholzia californica subsp. californica
GTCTATAAAGACATTTTGTCTACAAACTCTCAATGTCTTGAAAATGTCTATGAACACATGTTGTCTATAATAACTCATCCGAAATGTCTTGAAATGTCTACGGGACATTTTGTCTATGAAAGTCTGTGATAGTCCCGCTCCACTACCTTCCCTTAACTTATAAATCAGGACTTCCTCTCTACAAATACATCAATCTTCTAACTCCATTAACTCTCTGCTCTCTCTCTCTCTCTCTCTGTCTTTCTCCTAAGCTTATGATCTTCTTTTCTTTTTTATTGTTTCGTTTCTGAGCTTCTTTTCTTGCATAATTTCTTGATTCCAGCTTCCAAATTGGTTATGTCGGAATCAAGAAGAAGAATTGGTTATGCCCTCACACCTGAGAAAAGGAAAAAATCTATCAAAATTTCTTTACTCAATTTCTCCAAAGAACAACACATTGATCTTATCTCTATCGATCCTGTCATTTCTTTAACTGATCAAGGTCACTTTGATTGTATTCTTAACAATTTATTCAGTTATGAATGGATTAACAACCTAAAAGATTACTCTATTAAAAACCCTAATGTCTTGATCATCGATCCACCTGATGCAGTTGAACCTTTACGAAATCGGATCTCAATGCTTCAAGTAGTTTCTAACCTAAATATTTCTCAAGAAAATGAAACATTTGGAATCCCTAAACAGATTCTCATATCTAATACTGATGATTTATTATCAGAACCTTCTAAAGTCATGAGTTTGAATTTTCCAGTGATTGCGAAACCATTGGTGGCTGATGGAAGTTCAGAATCTCATGAGATGGCGATTGTGTTTAACCTAAATGGTTTGATCAAATTGAAACCCCCAATTGTGTTGCAAGAATTTGTCAATCATGGTGGAGTAATCTTTAAAGTTTATGTTGCAGGAGATTATGTTGAATGTGTGAAAAGGAAATCATTACCTGATATTTCTGAAGAAGAAAAATTGGGGAATTCTGAGGGTTTTCTTTCTTTATCTAGGGTATCATACTTGCCTACTCCAAAAAACACAGATGATGATGATGATAACATTTCTGAAGTAGAGATGCCTGATCCCAATTTCATTACAGAGATTGCTAGAGGGTTAGGTAAAGCCATGAAATTGAATCTATTTAACTTTGATGTCATTAGAGATTCAAGAATTGGTAACCATTACCTTATTATTGACATTAATTACTTCCCTGGGTATGAGAAATTGTCGAAATACGAGACTATTTTGACGGATTTCTTCTGCAAAGTTACCGAAAACAAAGTTGAATGATGATATTGTGATAGCTCCTCGGCTCGGGAGTCTAGTAGCTATGTGAGTATGCCTAATATTAGTTCATGACAGTGCTTTTCGAGTAGGTTTGTGAGGAAGCTCACTAAAGAAGAATGCCGAATGTGTATGTGTATGTGTCGGTTTTGGGCGGAATAAATGAAGCGTGCGGGCATCAACTAATCTACTAGGTTTTGCTGCTATAGCAAAGGTACATTTCTTTCAAGAAATGCAATTTGTGTTGGGTTTGTTCGATAAATAGGTTTTAATAAATAATACCTTAAATCGCTTCATGTGTATTTTATTCTCAAAATTTATTTTGAAGTTATTGTTCGACTGTTATTTGACATGTCTATGTTCTTGCGTTCTGAAATCTCAATGCTTGCAAGTCTATTTTGAAGCATTTACAATTAATTGAAATGCATTTCTCAATACGGATTCTACCAATAGCTCGAAAATTAGGCTTACGTATTGTCTTTCTGACATCTTAACGCCTTATAGTGAGCTGGTCAATGTATTTGTTACTTGAATGCCATAGATTGCATATTAGTACAAGACTATTGCTACCATATTACTGCAAGAATACGATAGACAGTTTTGTGAACTATTTTGAATCATTGGTGGTTGTTGTTAGATGGGAAACTAGGTTTTCTATTTAATAAACCAATTCAATATGATATATAGACCGATATGGTAGTTGGTGCACCATGAGCTGTGTGATAGGTGAAGAGTGAGACAAGTAAAAATATCACAAAGGAATTAGTCCTCTTAGCCAATAGCACTTTCGAGGAATCTTTGTCCTTATGATTCGCTCTATGTCTCTCCCGAACCCTTTGTTGAGGAACTCACACCCCAAGTGTTGCAAGCTTTACAAATCATCGTGTTACCCGTCAAAAGTTACTCCTATTTCTGTTGTGCAAGACTGATCAATAAGTCTTTTTCTGGAACAAATAAAAAATATAATGGAAAAAAAATAGGATTTACAAATAAGTGAGAAGCCAAAGCTTCACTATGAAATCTTTGAATGAGTAAGAACCAAAAGAACAAAAAGAATAGGATTTACAAATAAGTAAGAATCAAAAGAACAAAAAAAACCTAGAGTTTAGCAAACAAAGCCTCTTATGAAATCTTTAAATGAAACAAATTATGCCCATTGCTTCTCATGACTCTAGGGAGAAGAGTTCTTCGTCAGAGGTCAGGTCCATGAGACCATGAGGATGTACTTATTAGGCCACCAAGGTTTTGCTCAGTTACAGCGAATCCTTGCTCAAAATCGGTCATTAAATGATTTTAGGTCCATTGTGCGATTCATTCCTTGAGGTACTTGTTTTCATTTACTTTCACTGTTTAGCAAGAGATATGGAGCTTTTATAACTAGAAAGAAAACTAGAGAAGGCGACATAATAGAGTAGTTTATTTACAAACACACACGCATATATGTATACATGTGTATGTGTGTCTTTGAATTCTAATTTCGATGCGACCCTAAACTATATATGTATATATATATATATTATTTTCAAATTCTAGTTTCGATGTTAGTACTGGTGATACATATGAAAACTAAGAGATATTGCATCTTACAGATGAACTCTGCTTTTGCACTTTTTCTTTCTTCTATATTTTATACTAAAACCTTAATGATACTAATTTGGTTGATGATATCTGTGTATATGACTGTAGGGTTCATTTTCTCCGTAAAGTTCGATTTAGCACAACAATTTTCAACTACGATGGAGGAGATCTCGTTTCTCGCCTCTGATGTCATGTGTATGATAAAAATGTCATGGTATGACGCCCAGGTAAATAACTTATTTTTAATAAGTCATCTAAAGTAAGGAAATTTAGTATAGGTTAGTCTTCTAAACTCAAATGAATAGACTAAGTTAGTCAATAGATTTCAAACATTTAAGTAGGAGTTGTTTAACTACTACACTAATAAGCTTTCCTTTTGCCCTTTTAGAAGAAGTCTACTAAATTGAGTTAGGTTAGCCAAAGGCCTTAAAATATTGAGAGAATTGACTCCTATAAGTTTAAGTAAATTGATATGAAGATTCTGTTCGAGTCCTTCAAACTTAAATAAACTGAATAGGCCAGTCAGTGAAAATGACTTCGAGAAGTTCGGATGACATAGGAGGCATATACTGATTAATGAAATACCCTCTCTTTTTTGGAGTCTTTTGAGTGTTTTATTTTTTATGACTTGTTGAGTTTGTGGAACAATATATATATATATATATATATATATATATATATATATATATATATATATATATATAATATTCTTCTTTGCGAAGCACTTAAAATTTTATATTTTTTTCACGTATGTTTTCCTTTTGAAACTGATGTACATTGTACGCCTTTTTATTCTCTAAGATATACGAATTATCCATTCAGATGAAGTTTGCATAATATACGAAAGGATTGGTTCTGTACATAATTTATATTTTGCCCTCTGGAGTAAGAGTTTGCTTTTGTTTATTTATTTTTTGATGTTTTGTTCTAGACAGAGATAAATCTCATATCTGTTTTTGTATAATAAAAATGTCACATTACTACTATAATAATGGCATAATTTGTGGTTGTCCATTCTAACATGCAAAAAAGTTAACAATGCATTATAAATGGATGTATTTACTGTGATTTCCGACCCTACATTATTTACGTTCTAATAAGAGCAAATTCAATAATTTAGAGATTCCACCTCCTCTGGAATCGAACCTGGACCTCCAGGTCTCTTTGGAGTATATGGAGTGTTGACTCTCCCTATTCTCTTTTATTTCAACTTAAAGAACAATATACATATTGTGATATTTGAGTTAAGAGAGGAGTATATAAAATAGGAAATTTGATCGTATGGCCCTGATAAACTTTTGCTTTAGTTGAAAAAAATCATCAAAATTTTGTAGGTTTCAGCTCCTTGTGGCATTCTAACCTGTAAAAAAACACATAACTGACCTTTTTTTTTGTTAAAAGTGATAATTGACCTTCTTAGTAAAAAAAAAAACAGAATTTAACAAAAATTTCTCATTGACCTTTTTTTTTGTTAAAAGTGATAATTGACCTTCTTAGTAAAAAAAAAACAGAATTTAACAAAAATTTCTCTTTCTCTACCTACACGATCTACTTCTCTTCCTCGAAAACGTAATACAATTTCACTCTCTCTTAAAGAACTATGATATATTTGTATCATACATCTTACATATAAATATTATTTATTTAACTCCATAATGGTGGAACTTAGAAGAAGCTATTGGCATTCATAAAAATGAATATTTATTACTTGACCTCATTCATATTGTTTTTCTTAGGTTTTAGATTCAATATAATTAAAAACGAATACTTATTACTACTTTACCTCTTTCTTATTACTACATTACACAGATGACAGATGGATGTCGATAAATTATTTGTAGGTGATTTGCTTGATAGTTAAAAACAAGATCAAATTTCAATACGTTATTCTAAAAGAGAAAATGAGAACTGAAAACATCCACGATCTTTCAGAGAACTCCTATTTAAATACAGACTTCTGGAGTAATCTTTGGTTCAGTAATTGACTCTCACCATCCAAGTGAGAAAAGCCATTGCCCAGTCAACAAACTTTTGCTTTCTAGTCTCCTTCCTACAGGGGCCCTTGGCAGCCTATAACTATCATGTCACTGTGGCCTTTGGCTCAACTCCAGCAAGTTCCAACACCTCTTCAGTAGATTTAGCCACACATTCTCTGTTATTATAGCTAATCACCCATTACCTACGACACGACTTCTCGACTGCCTTGGAAACCATACGAAGGAGATAAAATACATCTAAAAGTAAGAAGAAGCTTCCAACTTCGCCAAGTACTAACTAAATGCACACAGGTTATATCTAACCTAACTATACATTAGAACTTGATGAGGGCCAAAAGAAATTGATAACAACCTGAGTTTGATAGCTTGGGTTGGTACTAGCATTGAATCTTAAACCACTATTTTCCCGACCTGAGTTTACATCAATCAAACTTTCCAAAAAGTACTAAGAGTTTGTGTTTATCTGCCGAGGACCAATGTGCCAAGAATCCATATAACTTCCCTAAATCGTCTATACCTAACTATAGAACTCGATAAAACAACCGTCCATGCATTATACCGAACAAAGCAACATGAACATCACAATTATTGCACTGCAGTAAACTGGCGCCAAGACGTAGAAAACTTAGTTTCACAACTTCATAGGAATGTTGGGAAGCCCCAAGTCTTAGTAATTATCAATATTGTCCCCACTTTTGACACTCAAGACGCAAGTCTATAGGTACAGTACGTACAGAGTTTTGTTTCTGGAGAACCTCCACGAGTCCACCCAACAGGCTTCGACATCAAAAACAAGGAACATAGTTGCATCCTAGAATATCGATGAGAATAGGTGTTCCGTTTTAACTCGATACTGAAGGAGAAGCTGACTATTTGAATTCAGTGAAACTAAAACGTGAATACTTATGATAGGGGTATGTATGTATCATAAGGTTAACTTGTCAATGACTCACGAGTTTCCTACTGGCAGAACGACTTATCAGCTTGAGGAGTAAGATGCTTTCTCATAGAATGTTAGTGCCTTGATTAGTGTTGGTATGGGACCGGACTAGCCCAAGTACAATAAAGTTCTCTGGGTAACTCTTCATCTATTAAGAGTCAACCATGGTTGGACAGTTAGGTCTGCTATTATATGTTAGTCCATGATTTATATATACTTATGTACTAGCATGTCTTACCATCGAAAAAGGTTCTACCATCGCTTTGTTTTGGATTACTTTACCAGTATAACTCATGTTGGTGAGTTACTGACCCCCTACCAACTTATAGTCTATAAGTACCTATTTAGTAGTTTGACTGTCGTTGCTGAGCCAACAAAGGATCTTGGCTCGTGGAGGTCGCGTCGGGTGTCGCACTTGTTTTATTTGTTTCCTCTAGTTACTTTTGATTATATTCGAAGTTATATGGTTAACAGAAAGAC
Organism: Eschscholzia californica subsp. californica; assembly: GCA_002897215.1. NCBI lineage: Eukaryota > Viridiplantae > Streptophyta > Magnoliopsida > Ranunculales > Papaveraceae > Eschscholzia > Eschscholzia californica. The sequence goes on from BEHA01000736.1 coordinate 422,842, forward strand.
GAACCAAAAACATGCATAAATAGTTATCACATATGTTGTATATAGAATCTATAGATGGAGGAACATATGTTGTGTCTAGAATGAATGTGGGTTGAAATGTATGGCTTGTATGACAGGTTATACAGGTTTGACCAGTTCGATTCACACTGGAGACTCTGCCACATTTTAGTCTCATTTATGATTTGGCCTTGTCTATTTAGGGCATGAGGCATCACAAAAACCGTGTCAACCTGGGGTATAACATAATACCTTCTCTTGCACATCTTCAAGGTCTGTCTTCTGTGTGCGTTAAATTGGTTAAGCGGAGAAGGCCAAAGTGACTTGTAGCAACCCTTGCCAATGGAGAACCTTGTATCACGTCAACTAAGCTAGTCCCCGACGCTTTTAAATCATGAATAATATGGCTGGTATTTAGAAGAGCACTAAACTTGTACAGACTACCTCACACCTCTTATATGAGAGATGTAGGCGGTTGGTCGTGGCAGACTGATCTGGCCAAACTCGCAGACTTATCTCTTATGTGGAAGGTGTACATATTCATACAGATACAGGTCAGTGGTTTGTAATCTCTCAAAACATGAAAACCTAAGGTTTCAAGCTTTCTTATGTTCTATTTCCTCATATTACAAGCTATATTTTGTCAGCACACACCAACAAACAGCGACTAATATACGTACTTTATATTCCAACAAATGAAATGAGTGCATCAACCACAGAAAGGATGAAAACATTCAATTAGTGTTAGCTACAGAAAAGCATATTTCATGTACTGAAACTCTGAAAGCCAGGACAGGCATGAGAAACCCCTAAAACTTCAAGTATATTGTAAGAAATTGCCTATCACTCTGTTTTCAGGATTAGAACACACAAATTCAACATGATACACAAGATAAAGTGGCATTCAAAGACATTGAAGTCACTAGTTAGTTTATTAAACCAATCCAACCCAACCAAATCACAATTTCAGTTCTTGAAAGAAATTTACCTCCCAAGTGCTCCTGCAAAATCCGTCTCTGAAGGATAGAGCAGAATCCGTCTCTGAAGGAGCTCCAATAGAGCAGAATCCGTCTCCAAGCTTTATTCCTTATTCAAATCTTCACTCTCATTCAATTTCAGCTTATGGGAATCATATTGCAGAAGAAATCCGTCAAAACAGCTTCATAGTTCGGCATTTTCGCATACCCAGGGAAGTAATTAATATCAATAACAAGGTAATGGTTATCAATTCTTGAATCCCTAATGACATCAAAGTTAAAAAGATGCAATTTCATAGCTTGACCTAATCCTCTAGCAAGTTCATTAATGAAGTTCAATGGAGGCATCTCAGATTTTTCCAAATGTTCTACCTCAGAAGAATTATCATCTGGAGTAGGCAAATTCGATATCTGCGAGAACGAAACAGAACCCTCGGAATTACTCAATTTTTCCTCAGAAATATCAGGCAGCGATTTCCTTTTCACACATTGAACAAAATCTCCTACAACATAAACCTTGAAAATCACACCCCCATGATTGACAAATTCTTGCAACACAATCGGAGGTTCCAGATCGATTAATCCATCTCGATTAAACACAATCGACATTTCATGAGAATTGGTAGATCCATCTGCAGCTAATTGCTTAGCAATCACAGGAAATTTCAAATCATCCATAGCTGAAGGTTTCAATAAATCATCAGTATTATCAATCAAGATCTGTTTAGGGATTCCAAAGGTTGCAGTTTCATGATGAAGTTTTAAAGTTGAAACGACCTTAAGCATTGAAACTCGATTTCGTAAAGGATCAATATCTTTAGGTGAATCGATTATTCTAACATTAGGGTTTTTCAAGGAGTACTCTTGTAGTTGTTGGATCCATTCATCAGTAGTTAATTTGTGAAGTATACAATCAAATGGACCTTGATCTATTAAATTCTTACCAGTATCAATGGAAATTAGATCGACGCCTTGTTCTTTAGCTTGATTAACTAAAGAGTTAGTGATAAAGCTTCGAATTTTCTTCGGTGAGAGAGCATAACCTATAACTCTTCTTCTTGGTTCCGACATCGTCGTTTGTCTTCTACATTAGGAATTGCAATCAAATTAGGGTTTCTTGCTTTTTCACAAACCAATAATAACGCTATGCCCGCTGGAAATCCCGGCCCAGTCCCGGCGCGCTGACGTGGCGCGCCAGCCGGGCACTGCATGACGTGTTTTCAACATGAAATAGAAATGGGATGAATTTCAAATATGGTCCCTTGAATTTGCCATAATTACATAGAGGGTCTTTCATATAATTAGGAAATCAATCCCATTCTCATTTCAGAACTTCACTAGACTTTTTCAGTCCGAAAATTGGGTCGAAGAATCAATTTCAAACTTTTTTTTTACTTAAAGTATTTTGACAAAAATTATAAGTTTGAGGAACACATTCAATTACCAATTACAGAAGGCCGAAAACTCCATTATCAATTAATTTCAAGGCGGTAAAGTCAAAAAAACCTTTTTCTTCTTGCTTCTCTTGCCTTGATACCCTCGCACAAATCTATTGGAGTATTATTTTTTTTTTGATGAACTTATTGGAGTATTAAATTGAAAATCTAATTCGAGAGAATCTCATGAAATGAATTTTGACAAAATCTTTGTTGAGGCAACATCAGAATTGGCTCTTGAAGAAACTTTTATTTGGTATTGATCATGTACTGTAGCACGGAACTGAGAAGATAATAATAACGGAATCAGTGGCCCTTTTTATTTAGTGAGGTTGACCACGATGGACAACACAACTTCTTTTCTTGCCTCCTCCCATCTCACCACCACCACCATCACCATTTCTCTCTAAAACTTTGATTTTCTTCTGCTCAGTCCTCATTATTCCAGCTAATGCAAGTTGTCCCTTGATGGGGATCTTTTGAACCCCTAAAACCCATGATTGAGTGATTCGTGGTCGGTCGACCACGAATTTTTGTAGAGTCTCGCAATTGCCAGATCACAAAACCTCCTTCAGGAGGCGAAGCCCTCATGGGCTCGGCAAAAGGACCCTCTCTTCCCTAGAACAACTAGTATGTATAGAGAGGGAGATGAGAGAATTGGTGGTGTTGATGGTTAGAGGAAGAGAGAGAAAGATTTGGGAAAAAAATTAAATACCGTTGCCAATGGCAGTATTATTGAGGCCCTTACTATAGTGGGGAGGAAATAATGGGAAAACAAGAGCAGAAAAAATTGGCAAAATATTGCATCCAAAATTTTGTATTCCGAAAAAAATAATTGTTTCTCCAAACCTAAGACCTCGCCGGGAATTTGTATATTTGAACAACTTAATAAGAAAAAATAAATGACTAGAAATGCATAAATATCCTAAAATCTATGGGCAAGAAGAGAAAAAATCGGTACCATTCTAGAAAATTTCAAATATTTTTGGCAACAAATTGTCATTATTAATTATAACCAAATGTCAAATATACATGGTAAAAAACAGGCAAATCAACCAAGTGATTTCATATTTCAGTTAATAAATCACCCTCTAAGGTTCTGTTTCTTTTTTTATTTTTTCAGATCTGAAAGTTGAAATGAAATCTGAATTGAGTGTCATTTCAACTTTCAGATGTTTGTTTTTTAATTTACAAAAATCTGAAAATCTGGCTGAATATGAACTTGGTCTGAATAGGCTGAAAAATAGGTCACAAGTTTCCGACTGCAAAACGAGTCTGAATTAAGAGACCAATTTCTGAAATACTTGAAATGACAATTATGCCCCCATGATTTAAAAAAATCTCCTCTCCATATTTTAATATTTCACCACCATCAACTCTGCCACCACCGCCAACCCTGTAACCACCGCCCGACCAGACCACAACACAAGCACCACCACTATCTGACCATCTCACAAGCACCACCACTATCTGACCATCTCACAAGCACAACCACCACCGGACCAGATCACATGCACCACGACGAGATCACAAACCACCACCCCAACACCACGACGAGATCACAAACCACCAACACAACCCCATCACAGCACCACAACCACAACACCAAATACCGGAGTCAGACTACCAAAGCACAACCACCGAGTTATGGTTTTTAAGAACATAAAGAGGGTAACTAGCAAGAACCCCAAAATCTACCGTCCCCTTCGTCTTCATCGCCTGCCATGTGAAATTCCCTACAATATCAAGTGATATTTAAAGAGAGAGACAGAGAGTTAAGGAGTGAAGTTTTTAAAGTGAAGAAAGATTAATGGCGCCATCAAAGTTACCACTATTCTTATATGAGAAACCCCTTCAAGAAAGCTTCTCTCTTGATGAGGATTAGCATCCTAAAGTTGCTTACAATTTTTCAGTAATGAAATTCTTATCACATCACTCGCCGACATCGATGATGAGTCAGGTGACCGGAGATTAGAGATTTGTAAAAAGATCCTTGCTGATCTTTGGTTAGAGAGAGAGAAAGGGAGAAAGAGAAAAGAGATGAGGAGACTGATTTGGGTTTCTGAGATTAGGGCTTTCTTTTGTTTTTATTCAAACAAAAAAAAAGAGGAAAAGAAAAATAGTAGAAATTAGGTTTTTTGGGTCAAAATTACAAATTGGGGTTAAAATGGTCAAATTTATTTTTCAGACCTAACGATTCAGATCTGGAAAACAAACATCTGACTTGTAAATGATTCAGCCAAATTCAGATTCAGCCATTTCAGATAAGCCAATTCAGATTCAACCATTTCAGATTCAGACACCAAAAAAAAAACAAACACAACCTAAAACTAAAAAGTTTTATTTCAGTTGAAGAATCTAAAACTAACAAGTTTTAGTAATAAACTAATAATTCATTTTTTTTATTACAATTCTTATATACATAGTAAAACATAACCACCCTTACTTCTACGTGTCTCACGTTTTCTTGTAAGGGTTTGTTACATTCATTACATATGACATAGATACATTGGAATATGCAAGAAACATATAACAATCTCAACAAAAAAAAGAAAGAAACACATAACAAACATAAAACATCATCACACTATATGTAATTGATACATCTAAGAGGATGGAATTATCTCTTAAAACACCACATCAGACCCTAAAAGCCATTGAAACGAACCCTAAACAAAACAGACCCTAGAGTCCATTGACAACTACCTTTACTCTATCTACACGTGTAAATTTCATAAAGAAATATGTGCTTTCCAAGACTCGGACCCAGTACTCTGGTTTTATCCCTTGTTCATATCTTTCATTCAATATCAGCTTATAGGGATCATTTTACAGAAGAAATCTGTAAAAACAGACTCATAGTTGGGCATTTTTGCAAACCCAGGGAAGTAATTAATGTCAATAATAAGATAATGGTTATGTATTCTTGAATCCCTAATGACATCAAAGTTAAAAAGATGCAAATTCATAGCTTGACCTAATCCTTTAGCTAGTTCACTAATGAAGTTCATAGGAGGCATTTCTACCTCAGAGTAGCTATCTACTATATCTTCGGGCGAGTTTGAAATCTGTGAGAATGAAAAAGAACTCTTGGAATTCCTCAATTCTTCTTTAGAAATATCAGGTAGTGATTTCCTTTTAACACATTCAACATAATCTCCAACAACATATACCTTAAAGATTACTCCGCCGTGATTGACAAATTCTTGTAAGACGACCGGAGGTTTTAGTTTAATCAAACCATCTCGATTAAATAAAATTGACATCTCGTGAGATTCTGGAGTCCAATCATCCACCAAATGTTTCGAAATCAAAGGAAAATTCAAAGTATCAAGTGTTGTAGATTCTAATAGATTGTTAATATCTTCGACCAAAATCTGTTTAGGAATTCCAAATGACTCCTCTTGTTGAGGAATTTTCAAAGTTGAAACTACCTCAAGCATTGAAATTCGATTTCGTAAAGGTTCAATTGCCTTAGGCGGATCGATTATCAAGACATTGGGATTTTTCGAAGAATACTCCTGTAAATGTTGAATCCATTTATCACCACTGGTTAGTTTGACAAGGATACAATCAAATTGACCTTGATCTATTAAATTTTTACTAGTATCGATGCAAATTAGATCAACGCCTCGTTCTTTTGAGTGATTCACTAAAGAATCCTTCATAAAGCTTTTAATTTTCCCTGGTGTAAAAGCATAACCTATTCTTCTTCTCCTTCTTCTCGATTCTGACATCTTCTTTAACACCTGTTCTACTTTCTTAGAGTTCTCAACAAACGGTTATAAAGGTTATACAGAGTAAGTATAAAAACGATATTCAAAAGGTTGGATCAGAGAAAGCAAGCAAAAGTAGGTTAGAACGAAACTAGATGTTCCGGATGAATTCAGAGTTGACGGACTTAAATAATCAAACAAAAAGCTGAATTTTATTTACTAAGTGCTTGAGTTTAATCCTTATGTTAATAGAATATTGAACTCTACCAACTGTATGATGCAAGGAAGATGACACAATATGAAATATATATATAGAGAGACATTCACTTGGCGCGAAAACTCTTCTTTATTTTTCTAAGGGAGATTTTGACATTGACCTTAGGTTAATGTTGATATTTACCGACTGATATAAACCTTTCTTCGGACAAAAACAGTTGAAAGTCACCCTTTTAAAATTGTTCTAATTATCTCCATTCTTCTGCTACTTACTAAATCAATCTCTTTCTTTCTCTAGATTTTCTCAAAACAAAACTATAGAACCAAACCTAAACCAAGTAAAAGGCATCTAACATATAAATGTTATTTTATTAAAGCCTCCTTAATAAGAGATGGATAATTGAATTATCAAACTTTGGAACTAATTTTATTATTATATAACAATAGTTCCAATAAAATTTGTTATCTAATATTTCTATAACCAATTCGGGATTTTGCATTACATGAGAAACTGCAATCACGTAATGAGAACCTAGTTAACAATTTATAAATAACTGAGACTTGTACAAAAATAATTCAATTGATCACTTCTTAGAGTTGGGTACAAGGCACCCATCAATATCACCTAACGAGTATTGAAATCTTATTAAATTTCAATCGGGTAATACCCGTCGTATACTAAATCTCTATAGAGTGTGAACACCTCTAATTCAACCATCTTTGTAGCACTCGAATTTATCTAGTCCGAATCCCTAAAGAAATTTAAACACAGTATCAGTTGTTGACGACAATATTTAAATCTTAAAATCCAGATGATAAGAACAACAAAATAATTAAGGGTTATATCCCAAGTGGCCCCTACTTCGTGACCATCTTCCCGCATAGCCCCCTACTTATCAGAAATACCCAGATGACCCCCTTTCTGCCGTTAACGTCAAAAGCCCGTTAAACTCTTTTTCCTTCTCCCGAATCTACCTTCCGTGTTGTCAGACAACATTCATAAACACATCAATTTACCAAGTTCAAAAACAGGCTAGTCTGACAACGCGGAAGGGTAGATTCGGGAGAAGGAACGTTAACCGCAGAGAAGGGGTCATCTGGGTATTTTTGATAAAGTAGGGGACTACGCGGGAAGCTGGTCACAAAGTAGGGGGCTATTTGGGAAATAACTTAATAATTAATCACATTAGGCTAATACCAATAAATAGTATAAAGATATTACTAATATTTTCCTTTGGTTGTGGTTGTTGCAGCAAAACGTGTGGAATTGGTCTACATATATATATATATATATATATATATAAGCAAAAACCTTTATTTTATTTTAGTGGAAGACTTTGACCCTTGTAGTTATTGGTCTCTTCTCTTCTTATAACAAAAAATGGATAAAAGTAAAATAGTGATAAAGGTGATCTGAATTCTATATATATCTGCTTAAAATAATGAAAATGGACAGTGAGGTAATCATGCACGAAGTAGTAGGTCAAGTAGATTTGTCAATGTAACCTCATCCCCTAAAGATATGTTTGTGAAGATAAAGGGAATTATAAAGGTAATGTGTATGGAAGAATGAAGGAAGAAACACTAACCAAACCGGGAGTTTCTGTTGCCTTGCCCTAATCTCAACAATTTCGCCTTCAAATATGAAAAATAACATCACCTTTTCTGAAGCTTTCCCTACTCTCAATTAAACCACCAGGCACCACCTTTCCGAGATAACCCTGATTGATGTTTCAAAAACCAAATAATTGTTATAACGATCTATAGACATTAATATTTAGCGTTATGACGAACAAAACAGATACTGTAACAATTTTTTTGCAAAACGGATATTGTCAAAAAAAAAAACAGATGATAAAGAAGGCAGAACATGACCATCATAATTATCGTATCCTGCCTTTAAGATTGGAAAGAGAGAAAAAGCTAAATAAATTCATAATAAATACCCAAAGCGCATGAAATTTGCTAGGTTCTGCTCCATGAATAGTTGATATCCAAACAACAGAAAGTGGTATACAGATCCACATTTGGCATAGAGAACCATCGACATTTTGGTACTTCACAGTTTCACAATTGGCTGACTCGGCCGTCTAATGGCAATTGTGGTCAAGAATTACCCGTCAGAAAATTTACAAAAAAAAAAAAGAAAATTAAAATCCAAATCAAGCCTATTCAGTCTCGAGTGCGATTACAGATCAGAATTCAACAAAATCGCGAGCCTTCACTGCCCCATTCTGTAACTTTCCATCTTTCGCATGCACATGAAGCTACAATAAGGGAGAGAGAGGGTAGCTATCTAGAGGGAGTCATGGCGGTTGTGTGCCACAAGGTCCCTATGGACAAGGGGGCAAGTTAACCATCGCTATTGGGCGCAGGCAACCCTCTATCCACGCCATTGCATTCTGTCGTGTCATATTATACTGTACACTACCTAAATACATACATCTATTGAAGAAAGAAATTCTTGTAAAAAATGAACAAAGGCGTCACTAACTATTTGGGGGTCAAGCGCCAAATTGCAAATGGAGCCCTTTATACAAAAACACAAAAGTGGGTAAAACAATAGTTATCATTGAATTGATCAACAACATTGCCAAAGCTCATGGAGGGGTATCCGCATTTGGCAGAGTAGGCGAACGTACTCGTGGAGGGAGTGATCTTTACATGGAAATGGAAGTCTGGAGTGATTAATGGACAAAATATTGCAGAACCCAAAAGTAGCTCTGTTCTGTGGTCAGATGAATGAACCGCCGGGAGTTTGTATAAGAGTTGGTTTGACTGCCCTAACTATGGCGGAATATTTCCGGAATGTTAATGAACAAGACGTCCTTCTATTTATCGACAATATTTTCCGTTTCGGATCCCTTATAAGCTACTAACGTTGAATTAATAAAGAGAGTGATGCAAAACCAACTTAAGTCTCATGAGCTCTTCTGCAGATTACCATCACCATATACCTAAAACATAACTACCTATAACTGACATTGCTTAGATGTGTCACACATGAAGATCCAATTAACTTCCCATTTTCAAAAGCAGCTATGACCGAACCAAATTCTATGCGAAAGACGTAAGAGAAGATACAAACAACCGAGATTCAAGCGCTATTGACCTAGCAGACATTCGGCGAAGAAGGTAATGCAGACCCATTATATGAATGGTTAAAAGAGATGAGGGAAACTGTAATGGACGCAACACGAAATAGGCTAAGTTCTGAAATTGCTTCTCAAATGGGAGCAGATGCTGATTACTACATGAGGACATTTCAAACTGAAGATGTGACATTCTCAGATGGTCCTAGTGTGTCAGGTACACTTATCCCTTCTAACATATTAGGAGATACTGGGGATGGGGATGATGGAATTTGGAAACAATAACGATAATGACAATGTTGGTGAAGAGAACAATGAGAGTATGAGACAAATCAGAGATATGTCCCATTCGTGGAAGAAACCCACTTTGATCTGTGATCATGCAACCCAAGATACAGATCATTGAGCATTGCAGAGACCAGCAAAAGACAGAACGTATTCTCGCAGAAAGTCTAAACATTTAGCTGAAATGGATGTGGATACTCCTTCAACCAATGATGTTGAATCTGTTGCTGCGTGTTTCAGTAGTATGGGTATTCAAGATGGCCCGTTATGGTAGTTCGTCCTCGTATTTGGACATAACAACCCAAGCACTGAAACTAATTTCTCAGCAACATTGTGCGGAGCTCCAACTTGTATTGGTTATAACCCAAGGGTTCGTATAGGGCGCACCTAAGTTCCATTGCAATTTTAAATACCCGCTACTTGGACCATCATGGGGTATTCATGCGGAGGAATATAGACAATACCTTCAAGAATATCATAATTGCTATCGTAAGTATATGTTAAGGACACAATTGCAGTTATGTAGGACATGGACATCAGTTCCATCAAAATCCAAACCAAGACGGTGATGAAGATGGTAGGAGACCAATGTGGTTGTAATCTGTACTGCAATGAACGCGTGTCGTTATCAGGAACTTAAAACAATTAAGTGTTTTTTAGTGAAGAAGTTTGTGTCATTGTTAAATATACCTTAATCACTTGTTGTGACTTGTGAGAGTATGATGCCATCTTTTTTATGCTTATTTATTGTCTAATAATCTTGTGACTATGCATTCTAACATTTGCACAACCATCATTTCTATAGTTTTGTTAAATATTACGACCTTCATGCATTGAGATCATAATTGACGAATATTACAACCTTTAGGTAGTAGATAAGAAAGTTATCTTGTTTACTGCATTTCTGAACTCTTTAATTGCAGAAATGTAAGTGTTGTGTAATCATGCATCTTAGATTTCTTTGTTTTACCTGCTAAGAGTAATAAATTATTAATTAAGATTTCTGAATGCAGCTATTTGCACTCGTTCATATAAACTCATTGCATGAGAAAACTGAAAACTAAAAGTGACTACTTACATTTATTCACATAATACCATTTATAAATTATTCATTTAATTATAAATTGATCAGTCTGTGACGAATCTTGATCATTGGCCAATCATCAAAGTTTGAGATAACGAGTTCTTCAATTTGGTATTAAGTTAAACTACGTGTAATTTAATTCATTTATTTATTTCATTTGGGATTGTCATTTATATAACAAAATTATATTGTACAGATTCTTTATCTCATTACCTCTTTGTCCTTCTGCTAGGTGATATAGATCAAGCTGATATGTTCCCACCGTCAGACTCATCTTTACGCATTTGATCATAGTACGTTGTCTCCTGAGTAAAGACACCACAACAATCAGAAAGCTCCAGCCAGCATCTGCCTAAGCTTCTATCTCAGCTGTGGAATCCTGTATTTTACATAACAAGAGTTCACAGAATAGAAAAACCCAAATTTCAACAAATAAAATTGATCCCACTCAAAGATACAGTTTAACAGAGCAGTAAATAATACACCACATATATAACCTGTTCTCCTGTCTAGTATTTATTTTTGGTGCACCGGATAGAGAAGCCCGTAGTAAACATCAGGATACTACTGTAGGTGTTTGATATACTCGTCACTGTATGAACTAAAGTGTCAGATTTTTGTATGTAGAACTTGTACACAATAGTTTGACAACCATAAATAGCCACTCAAAGTTAAAATTTGTCAGTTACTAAATCTTTGCATTTTAAAATGAAAAGCGTAAACAAAAAACAAAAGACCACTAACTAAGACAATTATGTATCTGTATGACCATATCGCAATACTGACCTTTTCCACTCGTCCTAGTCTACAGCTCGTACAACTTGTTGGATACAGATCAGAAAAAAAAACACTTTACAGAGATCTTACCACTTACCTAGCGAGGAGCGACTATTTCATGAAGCCAAAAAAATGCCAAGCGAAACTCTTGCAAGGCCATAGCTCTTCAAACTAGGCAAAAGTAATGAAATTTTGATCGTAGAAACAAGAATGGTAACCATCTGTGTTTACGTTTAATTTAAACAAAGATGGTCTTCACAGCAGACAAATCGACGTTAAGGCTTCTCTTCAGCAGCTCTGATATATCAGAGTTAGGCTTCAAATCTTTCTTAACCATTTCAGCATGAAGTTGAATAACCCTCGTTAAGTTATCCTTCTTACAATGAGCAATCATTAATGCTTCGTAAATAGGCAATGTTGGTGTTAAAGATCGATCCTCCATGATCGTTAAATATTTATCTGCTTCATTCAACTTCCCACAGTAACATAAATTGTTAATTAATGAAGCATAAGGAATCTCAGTGGGAAATTGAACTCTGTATTCTAACTCATAAAACAGCTTAAGAACCTCATCAATTTCACATTCTCTTCCATACCCATCCATGAGATAAGAGTAAGTGATTTCATTCGGTATAAATCCTTTGTCTATCATAAGAGTGAGCAATGAATTGGCCCTCTTTACTTCCTTTATTTCGCTGATTTTTCTTACCATCTCATTAAAAGATGAACTACTTGGCAAGAATCCATCTTTCATCATATCTTCACAAAGATTTAAGCTCTCATTGGGACTACCCGCATTCGAATAGCCCTCAATGAGGGCATTAAAGGTCTTATCATAAGGCTTAAAACCTCCAAGTTTCATTTCTTCAAATAACTTATTTGCTTCATTGACCATTCCCTTTCGACAATGAACACCAATAAACAAAGTATAAAGAAAAGAATTTGCACTAAATCCTCTCTTAAGCATTTCTTCAAACAACTTTTGTGCATACTCAAATTGTCCAAGTTTAATCTTACCAAATATGATTAAAGAATAAGTGACATCATCAAGTATCAAATTCTTCTGTAATAATCTCTTCAATATAGTAACCCCTTCATCAACTCTCCCGTCTTCTAAAACCCTAAAAACAAGTGAAGTATTAACAATCACACCAGGTGAACATCTTTTCCCATGAATCCTATCCAAAATGTCTACAAATTTCTTTAAATTTCCTTCCTTACACAATGCATTAATCATAATCCTGACAGTAATTTCATTTGGGTATGTTCTTTTTTGGATCATAAACTCGTAAATTCTCCAAACTAATGAACATTGATCTGATTTTTGAACTAAATGAATGAGAGTATTGAAACTTATTAAGCTACAAGAAAACCCATTTTCTTCCACAAAAACACAAGCATTAAAAGCTGTATCGAACAATCTCAACTTCGAATAGGTTTGAATCAACAAATCAAATACAAAAGGACTTGAAATTGTATTCTTATAAGTACTAAAAAGCAATTCTAAAACCCTAAATCCTAAAGAAGAAGAAGAAGATGATGAATCACCTTTGATGCTCTTTTTAATAACTGACTCCAGTAAAGCTTTAGCATCAATAAGAAGCTTAGCTCGAACTAAAATGTGAATTGTAATACAGTAAGATCGAAACCCTAGTTCGTTATTATTCAGAGATCTCGACCAGTGAAAGAAAGTTAATGCCTTTTTTGCATCAATAGGTTCTTTCAATTCTAGTAATACTTTCTCAATAATTGAATCATTTAACCTAATTGAATTGAATTTATGACTCAAATTATCCCAATTTCCACCTCTTAACAAATCACAGATTGGGATGATGACATCTTCATTATTCGTTTCTCTTATGATTGCTGTATGGATTAATCGGAAGTTTTTTGGGGAGTGATTTTGAAATCTAATGAGTTTGATATCTGATGAGATTATTTCAGAGATGAAATTTCTACCAATTCGACGTAAAAACTTCATTTTGGATCCAAATTGAGAACTTTGTGTAGGGTTGTGGAAGTAAGTTCGCATATGCTTCTTCACATTTTCAATTCAAAGAGGGGTTGAATAGCTCATGGTCTTGTGCTTTTTTTTTTTTTTGCAAACCTCATGGTCTCTCGATACTTCCCTTCATACACCATAGATGTAAGAGAATAATCCTTCTCTTTTTTTTTTTTCTTTTTTTTTTGTTTTTTTGTTTTTTTTTTTTTAAAGAACGGGAACTCATTTCATTATGGAAGGATTAGGCTTGTAAACGGAGCGAACTAATTTCGGATGCAATAGTATCCGAATTCAAAATCCGAAAATATTCGAACTATCCGAAAAGGGTTCGATATCCGACGGATGGTCAAAAATGACATCCGAATCCGATATCCGAAATGCTAATCGGATATCGAATATTATCCGATTCGAAATTCTGAACCTTTCAAATTCTTTTCTAAATTTCAGATTTAACATAAACCATGATAAAACCTAACATAAACATATCAGATATCACAATAATATTAAAGTTTAAGCCATAACAGTATAACACCATTGAAAACATAAGTTTTAATCCTCAAAAGCTAAAACATAAGTCTAAGGTGTTGTATGACAACCAAAAGTATAAGTACTTTTGCTTGTAGTAGAAGTTCTTTTGCTTTAAAAAAGTAAAAAAAATTCAAAAATATATTTGGCAAAAATGTTACTTATAAGTAGGGGTGGGAATCGGGCGGGTATGGGCGCCCATGGGTAAAAACACTTCGGGCTCGGGCGGATCGTCTAGATCTTCTCTTTGGCTATTAGGGTAGTCGGGTAGATCGGGCGGGTAATTTTTAATTTCCCTCTGCCCAAAACCCGCCCACTCCCACTAAAGGAGTCGGGTTGTCGGGCAACGGGCGGCTCGGGTATCGGGCATAGTTCTTCATCCAAGTCTAAATCATTTTTTTATTTGTTTATTTAGGGAATCAACTCATTTCTTCTTTGATATTTCAGTTGATTCTTAATGTTATATATATATATATATATATATATATATATATATATATATGCTTGTATTTGGTCTAGATCTTGTTTACAAATTTGTCTTGGTCTTAGTTATTGATCTTGTATAAATAATCAGAAACTCACAGAGGAATGAGATAGAGAGAGAGAGAAAGATTAACTAAAGAAACACTAACAAAGTACCAGAACGACAGAAAGAGAAGTGGAAAAGGAGAAGTTTATGGGGAACGTGGGGTATATATAATAGGGTAGTGGTGGAGTTATTAACCCTAGATCTAACGGATGAGCGATATCTTAGAGATCCCTCATCTCACGGCATACAATCTCTCCGCCTTATTGAAGATTTGAAGTGGATTTCTTCTTTTAGGCTTCCTAATGGACCACAAATGGGCGGGTATATATAGGCACCAATCGGGCTTGCCCTATCGGACTCGGGTGTGGGCGAGAGGTCGGGCAAGGGGTTTTACCCGCGCCCGCCCACCAAATTTCATCGGGCCGGGCGGGATCTACCTGCAACGGGTAGCGGGTGCCCGTGGTCAGTCATGGGCTCGGGTACCCATGGGCGGTTTCGGGCTCGCGGGCAACATTCCCACCCCTACTTATAAGTAAAAAAGTCAAAAATTTAGTTTGGTAATCCAATTTACTTTTGATAATTTTATTTTTCTTTTACTCATATAGATACTTGATTTTAATGAATTTATTTATGATTTCCACGATTACTCTTGTATACGAAGTGGTGGTGATATTGGTGGTAGTGGTGGTGTCGGTGCCTTGAAGGTATAGTTATGGGGTTTGGTGGTGGTTTAGGTATGATGGTGGTCGGAGAGGAATGATGTTGGCAGTGGTGGTGGTAGAGCGATGGTGATGGTAGTGTTGGAGGTATGATGATGGTGATGGTAGTGGTGGAGGTATGATGATGGTGATGGTGGTGGAAGTACGGTAGTGGTGGAAATATGGTGGTGGTGTGGTGGTTGAGATACGATGGTGGTGTGGTGGTTGAGATACGGTGGTGGTTGTGGTGGTGGTGGTGTGGTGGTTGAGATACGATGGTGGTGTGGTGGTTGAGATACGGTGG
>BEHA01000736.1:439633-453475 GCA_002897215.1 Eschscholzia californica subsp. californica
CCACCACCATACCTCCATCATTACCACCTATATATCTTATCCACCACCTTTACCACCATCACCATACCACCATCACCATTATCCACCACCACCGTACTTCCACCACCACCATACTTCCACCACTAGCGCCACCATCATACCTCCACCACCACCCATACCTCTACCACAATCGCCACCGCTGCCACCATCATACCTCTACCACCACCGCCATCAAACCTCAACCACCACCACACCCCATAACCATACCTTCATGGCACCACCACTACTACCAATATCACAGAGTAATCGTGGAAATCATAAACAAATTCAATTAAAATAAAACATCTCTAAGAAAAAGAAAAATAAAATTATCAAGAGTAAATTGAGTTGCCAAACTAACTTTTTGATTTTTTTTACTTATAAGTATCATTTTTGCCAAATATACTTTTGAAACTTTTTTACCTTTTTAAAGCAAAAGAACTTCTACTACAAGTAAAATGACTTCTACTTTTGGTTGCCAAACGACACCTTAGTGTTGCCAAACGACACCTAAGTGTTTAACATTCAAATCCTAACATATTTGCCGCGTTTAGTTGCTGCTCTGTGAATGTTCTTGGCTGAAAAGCATTCTTGCACGTCATGCTACTGTTGTAAGGTTCTAGATACTGCATTGATTAAGTTGCCATAATAAATTTCAACCTCAATAATAAAATGGAAGAAAGAACAGATACAAATTAGTTGGCGAAAGGAAACTGTTACTTTCTACATTCCTATCAGCTAAGTGTATTTCATTATTCAATAATTTGTTGATAGAAGTAATCAGTTAGTTCATCCTACAATATCTAAGAAAGCATCATAACTAATATAACAAAGTAGCGATCATTATTCATTAGTTCACCATAAAAAGATCTCGTTAGCGCAAAACAAAAAACAATCATGTTCACCGAAAACAGAAATACATGCTCTGTTTGAATAGTTGTTAGTTCATACTTCATACAAAGCAAAAACCTAAAACCCCACAATCATTTAGCAATTTGTAAAGTTTGCATCTTTCACTAAAATAATTCATGAATCACCATAAAGGTTAGAGATACAGATTATACCGATAAAAAATTTCGATAACACCAGTTACCAAAAGCGCTCTAGCTATAATATAGGACTTAATCATATCCAAAATATAGGGCAACCATGAACCAACCCACAAAATGATTCAAGAAAACCCCATATTCTTACACGATCACTCCTTTTGAACGAATTATGTATAAACACAAATAAACCCATAGAACTAAACAATACCCCATGTTCCTCTCTCTCTCTCTCAAAAATAGCAAAGAACACTAAAAATCTACCCTAGAACAACAAGTATAATCTCTGCATAAAGTAAACTCTTAAACCAAAATAGAAGATTTAAAGTATGATGATCAAAATAAAATGAAATTTTAAGTTAAAGATATCATACCATGAATCAGAAATCTGGTTTATTATAGTAATATTATGAAATCTGGTTTATTATGGAAATTATCAAAAACCCAAAACCAGAACTAAAAACAATTGTGATCAAAGCTAAATACTTACATGAATTGGAGAGAGATAATAGAGATGGAGTTGAGATTTAGGGAAGAAGCTGTCGAGATATGGAGTCGAGTCTCGGAGACCGGAGTGATGGAGTCGAGTGCCGGAGTGCGTACTGCCGAGCTCCGTTGCTAGGGTTTTTTTCTTTTTGTTGAAACTTTGGAGACTTAGAAAGTTAGACTTAGACTTGAAGTTGACTAGGGGTTTTTTTAATCCCATTGGTGAATCTTAACCGTTGATTTCAAACCAAAACCGGATCGGATTATTTCGAATTCGGATATAGCTATATCTGACTCCGAAACCGATATCCGAAAAATATCCGACAAGATATCCGAAATTCGAATCTGAAATCAGAATTTTCGGATTATTTGAGTACGGATACGGATCGGATTCGGACTTTCGGACCACCGTTTACAGGCTTGGAAGGATATAACAAAAACATCATTTCAATTCGACAACGAGTTTGACCTATAAATACTATGTCATTCTCAAATAATGTGTTCATTATAACTGAATTGAGCTAGCTGAACATAGAAATAACTACACTTTGTTTATGTTAAAGATGATAGGTGTGCTGGACAATTTTTGTGAGGGTCTGAAATAGTGGGTCAAGAAGTCAAGAGGACCGGTCGTTGACCGGAAGTCGGACCTTCACCTGTTAATATTTTTACGGACACCGACAACGTCTTTGGGTTTAACTTGTGACAAGATACAAAACACACGTGACCGTGAGATCCTTGGACACCGGGATGGTGTCGGCCTAAGGGGGCTCCGACGGTTAAGTCAGTAAGCTTGACAAATAATAAATACGAATTGTAAACCAAAGATTGAGCTATGGAGTTATTTATGTAAGCAAGACGATGGTCAGGAGAAAAGGTGGTACAATCAGGTGTACGCTTGCCTAATTCTCTGGTCGTCGAGGGAGATAAAATGCTTGACCCTTTGGTCGTCAGGAAAGAAAAAAAGATCGGTCGACTTTTCTTGATCAAATGGTTGTCTAGAGAGAGAAAGATCAGTCGTCTTCCTTGATCAGGTGGTCGTCAAAAGAGAGAAAGATCAGTCGCCTTCCTTGATCAAATAGTCATCTAGAGAGAAAGATCTGTCGTCTTCCTTGATCAGGTGGTCATCTGGAGAGAGAAAGATCAGTCGTCTTCCTTGATTAGGTGATCGTCTAGAGAGTGAAAGGCCAGTCATCTTCCTTAATCAAGTGCTTGCCAAACGTTTACGTGATCGAGGTAAGAGAAAATAGTTGGATAATGGCGTAGAATAGGTTTAGAATAGGTTTCTTATCCCAAAACCAATTTTCGAAAAAATCCGTACAAGTTATAAGATTTAGAATAGGTTTGACTTAGTCTCTGTGAATTGACCTCGGTCTTGCCGAGCTACTTGAGACCCGTATACTTGCGGGTGGAGAACTTTTAGGTGTAATCTTTTAGGCCCATCAAGTTTTAGTATGCCACACAACAATATCTAAACTCCCTAATTACCGGATCTATGCCATATTGTGCCACACTCCCAGGGTTTGTTTATAATTTTTTTGGCATAACAACGGGATAAATGCAAATGAATCTTCGAAACTCCCATAAACCCTATCTTTAATAAGATTGCATGCTCTATAACCTTTTATATAAACAATTCTCACCCTGTAATGCTCTCACATATAGTTACCAACACTTTCTGGCTTGAAACTTAAAATATTTTGTCTGGCATATTTCTCTGTTGCATCAGCACAAAACACATAAGTGGTACTACAGTTCTTCTTACTACCCCTAAGTCCACATGTATGAACATTATAAACCCTCCTCACTTTAATTGTTTTTGTACCAGCAACCTGAGACAAATAAACATGCCATGGACATGAATGTGGTTTATTCGTTTCAAGATTCACCCAATGATAAAGGGGGTTTTCGGCACAAACACACAAAATCCTATCACCATCATTCCACGGAGTCCGCATATTAAAGTTATTCAAAATAGCATATTTTTAGCAATCTTTCTAAACAAGGTAACAAAAGAGAATTACATACCCTTCTGAAATGCAACAGGAACTTGACTTTCATCATTGAACTCCATGTCGTACTCTTTCAGCCCTTCGGTGTCGTGAACAAACTCACCAAACTCTTGTTATTCCTTGTGCTCAATCAAAATGAAGTGGGGGTTGAGTAGGAGGATTAACGTCTCCAGGTGGATCATAAATGTCAGCGGCAAATTCGACATTAGGTTCAGCCACATTACATTCACCCTCATCAACAAACCCATTTTGAGCCCAAAAGCTATCTTCATCTTCTTCAGGATCATTTACACAAATGTCATCTAATCCCAAAACATTGCCGGTTATCGGATCTATTTGAGGCTAAAAAAATATAGGAAAAGGATCATAGGGATTATTTTGAACATATTCATCATCATAATTAAAGGTAGGCTCACTGGCACCGGTAGTAGCACCTGTTACAAGATAAGGATCATTAGTAAGTCATATATAAACTAATCCAATATGAAATAAGAGAAAAACAACAAAACCAATTACTTGATGGTGGTGGAGGTATTCCAAAAACCGGTTGTCTACCCATATATAACGTTTCAAACTGTCTGTCAATTGCTGCCCAATCAACTCTGTTATTATCAGTTTGAATGACTTCTTCATTATCATCAATAACAACATAAGTATCATCCTCATGAATTAAAGCCGAGTTATCGACCATTTGTTTAAGATGACCCTTACCCCCAACTCGAGCCCTGTTTAAAGGGTTACACATTAATAACCATATACAAAAATTAAAGAAATAATTTGTTAAACATCCGCGCACAAAAGAATTGATCGATAACGAAACTTACATTTTCTTTTTCGAGCTCGTTACGTCGTCGGGCAGTCGTATATCACGACATGAACTGTAACATTAACATAGCCTAAAATGAGTTCATAACCATACAATAACAATGATAATAACAATAGCATAACCTAGAATGAATTCCTAACCCTACAATAACAATAACAATAACTACTTGTGATATTGTAAATTCTTTTTTAACTATATGTGATAATGTGATATTATGATATTATAGCTATCAATTGCTACTATATGGAAGCTTTATATGGAAATCGCTACTAATGTCTTATATAGAAATTGCTATTAATGGTTTAATTAGTTTTATCACTTTAGAGAGTTGTTATTGTGAGGTTTGAACCCTAGTTTGGAAACTAACTAAACCAATTTATACATGGTGTTAAGTTCCAACCATATTCATACAATCAAGAACATGGTGTTAAGTTCTTATCACAATAACAACTCTCTTTTAGTTTTTGAAAAAAAAAAACTAGAGTTTCAAACCTCACAATTAAAAAGTATGTTAACCTGATTGTCGGTAAGTGATTAGAGAGAGAAATTTCGTTTCAATGTTGATCGTCGGAGGCTTCCCTGATCGTCGGTGAAGGAGTAGAGAGAGAAAGTCGACTGTTTGGTGGAGGGAGAAAAACATATTTGGCCCTAAGGAATTGGGGATTCCAAATTGGAAATGACTAAATCGCCCCTAATATTTTAGAAATTGGTATAAGGGTGAAAATTGACTACTTTTCACATGAACTTAACTATTTGTGGTGTTAAATATGACGGAACTTGGTAGGGAATGAAATTTCAAAAAAACATGGGGATTTATGAATCAATTTCTAAAACATGGTGTAAAGTGATAAAATCCCTTCAATATCTTACTAGGATGAAATCATTTGCGGATAATATCACAGCTTCTGAACGTTCTCTTTCCGATGATGGGTTATTTCTCTACATATTAGGTGGTTTAGATCCCGAATATGGGTCTTTTGTCACTGCAATGACCACACAATCCGAACCTGTCACATTTTCTGATCTATAAGGATTTCTTTTGAGCCACGAAATTTGTTTGGTCGATGAAGTTTCCGTTGTTGATTCTTCCACACCACTGGCAAATTTGATTACTAATTCCAATTCCACTTCTACGCGTGTTAATAGTCGTGTTTCAGGAGGCAATTATTATCGTGGTGGACGTCATTCTCAGAACACTCATACTCGTGTTTCGTGGTTCTAGTCGTGGCTGACGTTTTTACTAAAGCATTGTCATCATTTCCACAGTCGAAAACTACTACTACTACTACTACCACTATTCCCATGAACAATGGGCAAAATGGATTAGTGGAACGCCAGCATCGCCACATAGTCGAGACGGGTCTCACACTTATGGCGCATGCTTCAATACCTCATGAATTTTGGAACTATGCATTTGAGACTGCCGTCTTTTTAATTAACAGTTTGTCTGCTACAATTTTTAAGGGTGTTTCACCTATGGAAGTACTATTTCAAAATAAACCCGATTATGAGTTTTTGAAAGTGTTCGTTTGTGCGTGTTACCCGTGTCTTCATCCTTACAACTGGCAGAAAATAAATTACAGGTCCACACGATGTGTATTCTTGGGTTACAACCCTCATCACTGTGGTTATCGTTGCTATAATTCTGAAGCAAAGCGTATGTATATTGCTCGTCACGTAATTTTTGACGAGGCTCTATTTCCTTTTTCTGAAGTTTCTTCTATATGCATACCTCCCCCCCTACTTCGTCTGTTCTAATTGTGTTGCTAGACCTAAATAACAACATACTGTCATCTCCACCAGTTGTGCCATCACATAATGCATTTCTCCACCAACCTCCCATTATTACTAGTAATGATGCTAGTTATCAAATACCTAATGAATTAATTAATATTTCTGAGGTTGTTATTGCAAATACCAATATTCCTTCTTCTTCTGGAGAATCTTTATTAAGCATAGAATTACACGCCAACAACAACACTCAGTTGATCTCTTGCTCGCAAACTCACGCATCTGATGATACTTCTTCAAATATTCATCCCATGCAAACATGATCAAAGTCAGATATTACGAAGAACAAAACTTTTCTAACTACTCGTTATCCTATTCCTTTACATGTTGACATCCCAAAAGATGATATACCAACTTGTGCGGCCCACGCTTTTAAAAGACCACAGTGGCACCAAGCAATGGTTTCTGAAATTAATGCTCTCCTCTAACAAGGTACTTGGTAACTTGTTCCATGTACACCTTCAATGAATGTATTAGGGAATAAATGGGGTTTTATAATCAAACGTCATGCAGATGGGACCCTAGCACGTTTTAAAGCTCGCTTTGTTGTCAAAGGATATCATCAACAACATGGTTTGGATTATACCGATACTTTCAGCCCAGTAGTTAAATTTATTACACTCCGCACAGTTATTGCCTATGATACCTCTTAAAGTTGGGTCTTGCCCCAACTAGGCATCAAAATGCCTTTCTTAATGGACATTTAGATGATGAAGTTTTTATGGTCCAACCCCCTGGGTTTGTTCACGATCAATACCCTGACTATGTGCGCAAACTGGTTAAATCGCTATATGGGCTCAAACAATCACCTCGGGCATGGTTTAATCGACTTAGTGGTTATTTATTACAACTTGATTTTGAAGGTTCAAAGACAGATCCATTACTTTTCATTTTTCATAAGGTAGGTGTTCTTCTTTATGTATTGGTTTAGGTCGATGACTTACTAGTTACCGGAAACAATCCAGATGCCATTAAGAAGCTAATAACCACAATTGGTGGTGAATTTTCCCTTAAAGATCTAGGTATATTGCATTACTTCCTTGGCTTTGAAGCTTCTTACAATTCGTTGGGTCTCATTATTTCTCAACAACGGTACATCAATGATCTCCTTGCCCGTACTAAAATGCTTGAAGTCAAGCCAATTAAAACACCAATTGCATCAAATGCCAAGATTACAGCAACATCTAGTGAATATTTTCCAGATATCACTTTATATACAATTGTGGTTGGTACATTACAATATGTTACATTAACCAGGAGATATATTGCTTTCAAAACAAAGCGTGCCAGTACATGCATAAACCTACCGTAGAACATTGGTGTGTTATTAAACGTCTTCTACGTCATCTAAAAGACTTCATTACAATTGGCCTTCAATTTTTCAAAAATTCGCCTCCAATGATATCAGTCTTTTCTGATGTTGATTGGGCTGGATGTTTAGATAATCGTCGTTCTACTGGTGGCTATGCAGTGTATCTTGGTCAAAATTGGGTGTGTTTGAGTTCGAAGAAACAACCTACCATTGCTAAGTCAAGCACGAAGGCAGAATACAGAGTTATTATTTTTGTTGCTACAGAATTGATGTGGTTCATGTCCCTACTTCGTGAATTAAAGATTAATGTTACAGCTCCTCCTACACTATGGTGCGATAATATTGGTGCAACATATCTCATAGCTAACCCGATTTTTCGTGATCGAACTAAACATGTGGAAATTGATTTTCATTTTGTTCGTGAAATGGTTAGTCGAAAACAACTTACAGTAAAGATCATTTCCACAGTAGATCAAATTGCTGACGTTTTTACTAAACCGTTGTCATCTCCTCGATTTCTCTTATTACGACACAAATTGAATCTCTGACCGGTTATTCAGTTTGAAGGGGCGGGGGTTAAAGATGATAGATGTGCTAGACAATTTTCATTGTAGATAAGGATCAAACATGTGTTTGGCAGTTAGTCATTTTGAATTTCAAATCATAACTACTATTTAAGAAACAAGTACCTATGCAACAATGCAACGAGAATTAATTCTAGTAAAGAATTTATTTTATGTAAGTTTTAATAGTACATACAAGATTAAAGCATAAAATTTCAAAAAGAAGCTTTTAAAGCTAGATCTAAGGTGATGACTTTTGTGTTGATCCAATAAGCATGAGTAGTTTGACCTGTTAGCATGTCTACACCATTGTTACTCTCTCCTTCAAGGACCACTCTTCTGTAAGATACACAATTGACACACATAAATCCTTGAGAAGCTGCCCATATCTGTTGTCCAATATGAATACTTCTTCGCCTAATTTGAACCATAAATTAAGATCTCCTAAGTGAAGACAATAACTTGTAAGCACACACATAACCAAACATTTGATATCTCTTGATCTTCGAGTCTTGCTGTGAAAACTCAATGTTCCATAGAGACAAAAAGTGGCCCAACCAAGGTAGTAAAGGCCAGTGATAGAAAGGTTATCCCCAGACGTTTCAATAAAGAGACCATAAGTTGTCTTGATCCTGATAGCAAGAGCAGAGAGTAAACTCCTAAACCTAGGATTGCATCAACCCTTGAAGTAATAATTTCAAAGCTGACACAAAAGTATCGCACCAAAGTAACGATGAAAAATCTAAAGATCGCATCAGCCCTTCAAGTAAGAATATCAAAACTGACACAAAATCGCACCAAAGTAACGATGAAAAATCGAAGAGATATTACCGACAAGAGAATAACGTAATAACTATAATTGTGTTTACTGGTGCAAGGAAAAAGGATAATGTAAGGCATTTATAAGAGAAAACATGGCAACATAAAACCTTGATGATAGAAGGACCTTCTGGATCAAATGTTATGTAAAGACCTAAGAAAGGAATAAAGCTGAGAGCAAGCAAGAACATCAGAAGGGATTTATGAATTCCCATACTAGGGGAGCTTGACTGCAAGACCACCCGTCGAGCAGGGACGAAAGTCGGCCTTAGTGATCTGATGGTGCCGAGTGGAAGGGTCGTCGCTCAATGGATAAAAGTTACTCTTGGGATAACAGGCTGATCTCCCCCAAGAGTTCACATCGACGGAAAGGTTTGGCACCTCGATGTCGGCTCTTCGCCACCTGGGGTTGTAGTATGTTCCAAGGGTTGGGTGGGTCGAATGTGAGTAGGATCGCTTAGCCATGCTTCATAATTGGAAAATGGACACCATGGAAGTACATGCCACTCAGCTAAAGAAGTACATGTGAGTTGACCGAATTTCACATTTCATTTATGTCGTAATTGAAGAAGGAATTCAGAAAATCTAAATAAAAGATCTAACTAAAAGAAAAGGAAGAATGAATCAATGAAACGTTGGTTGGCTCTGACTGGGAACTTGAGTAAGGACTTATGAGAGAGGAGTTAATAGTTGGACAAAGGGAGTATCAGTACTGGGCCATGATTTAGAAGAAAAAAGTCTTTTTTACACCCCTGGATCGAAAGGCATTTAAGGAACCCAGTGAATATAAATTTGGGCCCTTATTCTATCAGCCCACGAGTTAGTAGTCCTAAGAGAATGGGCCAAGCCCATTGGAGTAGATAACCCACCAAACTCAACACTTGTCAAAAGATTTGGAGTTAGAACAACAGGTGTTTGTTTCCAAAAGACACGTTTAGAGCAAAAGTTAAGCCTACGGGAGGGTCGTGAGTGGTTGAACGAAGAAATCGGACGGTTTTCATTTTCCGACTGAGAAGAAAACATGGACAAGAGGAACAAATAAGTGTAGCAAAGGGTCTCCAACAACATACATAACCTAGATAAACTAGATCAGAAGGAGGAAATAAACAGAAGTTGAAAACCTAAATGAACTTAAACATAGTGGACAGATCTAACAACAAGAAACAAATAAGATGACAAGAAACTAATAACAGTTTAGGCTTACCATACCCGATCAGAAGTGGAAATAAATTAAAGATGGACGGACTAAAAAGAAAAAGATGATGATTAGTAACACCCCTTCAGAAAACTATGGCTCAATGATATTTTCACGATAAAAAATTATTTTATTATAGGATGATACGGACCAGCCTTCTGGGTTGTTAGTGATATTGTCCGCTTTGAGCCACCTGGACCTCACGATTTTTAAAGGTCTCTCACTAGGGAAGGGCACTTGACCTTTAAGAGGAACATCACACTCCGTCTCACCACCAATATGGCATTGCTTTACAACATATATACATTTTTTTTCGTTCCTAATCAATTAGTTTTAGGAGTGTTTGTTGGCTTATAATCTAATATTTTGGAGTCATCTGCTAATCAAACAACATAAATATAACCTTTCAACAAAAAAACAAAAAAATATAAGTAGATTGGTATGGTTTAGTTAATGAACCATTATAATATATCTGAATATATATGATTGAAAATCAAATAGTAACTCATGATGAAAAAAAATAATATTATGTTATCGTCATCGTTTTCTTCTTATCTTTTGATACTAGAATATAATGTATAATTTTTATTTATCCATATAGCGATATATATATCCAGATATCAAAAAATGGTCTTCCGTTTTATCAGCATGAAAAAGACAATTGATGCATGATAGCCTCCGTTATGATCGAATATTCTGTGAATTGATTCATATTCCTTCTTCTGCTCCTTGCTCCTGCTCCTCCTGTTTCTGCTCCTTGTTCCTGCTCCTGATCTTAGCTCCTGCTCCTAGCTCCAACTCCTATCTCTAGCTCTAGCTCCTGATTCTCAGGGGGAATACCTGCAAAGGGTTCGAAAACTGCTCTAACGCTCAAGACTGTCAGGGTGTTCTTTGCAGTAAAAGATTGAATATTGATTGAACCTTTTAGGGGCGAATATGTGTTACTCAGTGGAAGTGGTGATCTTTCTGGTTGAGAGATCGTGTCTTGTGGAAGACGATGGGGCCCCTTTTATAAACGATGTTAGGTCGACTGTGATTAGTGGCGTAGGTGAGGCAATGCCCGTCAAATCGTTAGAGAAGTTTCCTTCTACTCGTATCTAGGGGTTTCCTTAGAGTCTATCTCGTATCTAAGATAACACGAAGTCCCTATGTTCAAGGATACTTCGTAGATATCTTGCCGAGGTGATAGATCTTCGGGGAGATACTTTCTATTTGGAGACCCAAGCTTGCTTAAACACTTAAGATCTTTAATTGGCTGGGATCTTTTAGGGAGATTCCGGGATTGAGCCGGTAAGCCTGCAGCGCTGACCTGCCTCCCCAGTTTAGGGTGTGAGGCAGAGGCCTAGCTTACGTGGACCCCCCTAATTCTTTTAGAGATTTCAGGGATGATCTGTCTGTGCCGAGGGTGAAACAGAGTTGTTACCTCTTAGCTTATCCTGACCGACCTCCCAGTTAGGGGTGTAGGTGGCGGAGCGTTAAAGGCTCAGTTGTTCTGCTTCCTTAAGCCGGATTGACCCGTTGGACTTCAGGTCAGTTCTTGACTTTCTGACGTCAGTCAACGTCTCGACAACTTATGCATCATCAATATATATAATATGATTTATATTAATTAACATTTTAAATTCTTAAATATATGTAAAATATACTAAGATGATTTGTATGTGGTTTGGTTCTGTAAATCTGCTAACCAAATCAATCTAGTCGTTCTGGATCATTCCAAACCAAACTGGAGATTGTTTGGTTTGGTTAAAAAGCCGGTTGGATCGATTTGTTCTGGTTTGAATTGAGGATTCCGATTATATTTGAACACCTTACTCAGGAATACCTCATTTAGGCCTTGTCTGTTTATAATTGATTAATTTTGAGTTGTATCCCCATAAATTGTAAAACTTGATACCAAATTTGTCACAGTACGAGATAATGTCGTGGAAGATATACGGTTCAAGGATGGACGATATAGAGAAAGTAGAGATTTATAAGATATAGATACGAGAAAAGCTTCAAAGAGAACGAGGCAAATTAGAAGTGTACATTTAGTATCTGAACCGACCAAACCAATCCGATCCAAACAGAGTTAGGCGGTTTGGGGACCGATCCAATGATTATCCTGATTGGTTCAGATACTTAGATGTCAAAATCAAGTGGTTTAGTTTGGTCCAAGGATTTGTTTGATTGATAACTGAAAAAACCGAACCAAACCATTTATTATTATCTTTTATATATTATATATGTAACAATGTATGATTGGACATGATGGATGGTGGAGATTTAATTTATCGTTTTTTTCTTGTCTTCCTCAAATGTTGATAAACTATGTCGAATTGATCACGTAAATGTAGACTTAATGGTTTGTGAGATAATACCAACTTTGAGTACGTTCTAAGTATAATTGTAGCAGGTTTTAAAGTCGACAACTCAAAATTTTGTTTTGGCAAAAACCAAACCATGAACAGATTAATTCAGATTGAGATTTACAATAACCGAACCCTTCGGATCGGATTATGAACAGGCTCAAAAAGTCGGTTATCCAACCGATTTCACCCCTCAGAAATACTTATTTTCTTCAAACTCTTGCAGGGGAACTTCATGTTGCATCCTTTTTCTTGTTTAAAAAAACGTACTCTCGTAGCAATAACCATGAATATAATATCCAAACCTTCTCCTCTCGTTATTTATTTTGCTAGATGTCAAACGATCTCAACATAGTATCAAAGTTAGGTCCACACATTATAGTTTCAACATAGACACATCAATATTTAGTTTTATTTTACGTTTTTTTTGTTAGTAAACCTAAAGTAATTTCATTCATAAACGATAAACATCACGAAGATACATGGTAGATAATTGTTATTTCTCTCTTCAACTTCATGAGAGTTACATAAGAAAATTTCATAGAACTTTCGAATGTAAAGTGCCTCATAAAGGGACAGAAATTGACTCGACACCGACTCAAAGAAAAGACCCTAAAGGCCGACAAAAGATCCTAAAGATCGAGAATGAAAAGACCCTAAAGGTCGACAAAATTATTACAGTAATACTAATAAAAGACGAATCAAGATGTTTCCGATCCCCTTTCTTTGCACGAATTCATCTTCTATATCCGTCTCACGGTGTTGTAGAAAAACCTTTTACGTCTCACCATCGTCATCACAGACCACCCCTTCACCACTAAATCACCACCACAAACCACCACCACCATAACCACAAAATCACCCTCACAAATCCCCATCACCATTACCACAAAACTCACCACCAGAACCACCATAACCACCATTACCACATCGTCTCGCTCGAAACCCTTGTCGGATCTGGCATAATATTGATCGTGAACTTTGATTGGAGAGAAAGATAGAGAAATAAGACCCACATCAACAGATAGACGGGAAGAAGAGAGTCATCTTGCTCGAAACCCTCGTCAGATCCGGCGAGGATTAAGCACTATAAAAAGACTTTGATCGGAAGATACCTTTAGAGAGAGTGAACCAAAAATTGAAAACAAAAACCAGAGAATTCAAATGAGAAACTGTTGTAACTGCCAAAAACTACCTCTAAAAACCGTTCATGCCCACTGCAAGTGCTGGCACAGCCTGGGAGCAAAAACTTAGGTGTTGTTTGTTTTTTTATTTATGTCTGAATTTGAATTGGCTGAAATGAATTGGCTGAATCTGAATTGAATGAATTTAGATGTTTGTTTTGTACATCTGAATTATAAAGTCTGAAAAAACTAAAATTACATGTATACCCTTGATTAATAAAAAGAATTTCATTTCTTTT
>BEHA01000736.1:455180-491535 GCA_002897215.1 Eschscholzia californica subsp. californica
AGATGATATATATGATGAAGTGATGAAGATTAATCTCTCTCACAAAGACTAACTATCTTGCTTTATTGATCTTCTGTAAAGTGTTAACAAGCTAGTAAGAAATACACATTATGGTGAAAGTTGATCTCTCTCTCTCTCTCTCTAAAATTAATCTTTGTTTCAGTTCCAGCTCTTCTTCTCTCTCACTCAAATATATCCTTGAAGCTCTGAGAGAGAAGAAGAGCTCCCTGTTCAGTTGCTGTTAGAGACCAAAGAGAAGATCCCATCCATACTCTCTGTTCTTGGCTATTTATAAGAGAATAAAGGAGAAGAAAATAGTAGCAATTGTCCTTCTTATTTCTAGAAATCTTTCATCCTCAATCTCTCTTAATATTTCTCTTAGCCGAATCCCTCTCTTTGTTTCCTTCTATGTAGAAATCTCCAGCTATGTCTTCTCTAACCTGCCATATCTTATCTCCTTTCCTTTCTATGAAATTCCAAATATTAGAGAGAAGAAATGAAATAGAATTATCTCCTTCTCTCTCTATAAGACCAGCAATAATCTCTCTGTCGATTCCATCTTCACGCCGTCTACAGCTAATATTAGATTTTTTATCAATCTCTTTCTCTCTAAAATGTATCCCATATAGAGAAAACTGACCAGCTAATCCCCTCCTTCCATCTCAATGGAAATCTCCTCTTCCTAATGGTTTCTGTTTTCTTTATTTCTGGATACAAAATCATTTCTTTATTTCGGGTTCCATTCTTGATTTGAAGAGAATAAAAATCAGTCCCTTCCTTTCTTTAATCAGTTAATAATTTCCAAGTTCTTGGTTTTCCACTTTCCTATTTACCTTGTTACTGTAAAAGAAATAATTAAGGAAAGAGAAAGGATGACAACTACTTCCCAAATCGTGGCAAATCCGAGCTGTTTTGTGGGCATTTATGTAGAATGATTTGGTGCATCAAGAAGTAGTATAAGATGTTGTACCACAAGTCCATATAAAACCACGTGACCACAAATAATTCCAACCTCTAGATTTACTCGAATTGACGGTATTATATTGTGTCAGGTCACACAAAATCAAAGACCTTAGAAATCCCGAGAGCCCGTCTGATATGACCGAATATATCCCGTGGAGCGTTGGAGCCGTGCAATTCAGTCCATTCCTGCGCGCCACGTGTCCTCCTGTTGACTTGGTTTTGAACCAAACTTTGACCCGTCCTAGTTTTCGCATCCGAACTCCGATTTGACTCCCGTTTTCACTCACTGGTTTGTCTTCGACTCTACGTATCATCCGAGTACTAACAATTCTAGAACACCATCATCTCCAAATTACCAAAATGCCCCTAGGTTCGTCTTTCTCCCGTTTTTATCCATTTTTTGCACTGAACTCCGTAAAAGACACCTGGGAATGAGAAACGCACAATTTATCAGAGTAACTGCCCGAGACGGACTAACTAACCCGAGTTAAGAGATTCAGATGGGACATTTTCATGTCTCATCAGTCTCCAACAACATACATAACCTAGATAAACTAGATCAGAAGGAGGAAATAAACAAAAGTTGAAAACCTAAATGAACTTAAACATAGTGGACAGATCTAACAACAAGAAACAAATAAGATGGCAAGAAACTAATGATAGTTTAGGCTTACCATACACGATCAGAAGTGGAAATAAATTAAAGATGGACAGACTAAAAAGAAAAAGATGTTGATTAGTAACACCCCTTCTTTAAAGGCCAAGGTCCGCCATCCTCTTCCTAGAAGAAACATTCAATCTTCAGAAAACTATGGCTCAATGATATTTTGACGATAAAAAATATATTATTTTATTATAGGATGATACGGACCAGCCTTCTGGGTTGTTAGTGATATTGTCCGCTTTGGCCTACCTGGACCTCACGATTTTAAAGGTCTCTCACTAGGGAAGGGCGCTTGACCTTTAAGAGGAACATCACACTCTGTCTCACCACCAATATGGCATTGCTTTATAACATATATACATTTTTTTTTGTTCCTAATCAATTAGTTTTAGGAGTGTTTGTTGGCTTATAATCTAATATTTTGGAGTCATCTGCTAATCAAACAACATAAATATAACCTTTCAACAACAAAAACAAAAAAATATAAGTAGATTGGTATGGTTTGGTTAATGAACCATTATAATATATCTGAATATATATGATTGAAAATCAAATAGTAACTCATGATGAAAAAAATAATATTATGTTATCGTCATCGTTTTCTTCTTATCTTTTGATACTAGAATATAATGTATAATTTTTATTTATGCATATAGCGATATATATATATATATATATATATATATATATATATATATATATATATCCAGATGTCAAAAAATAGTCTTCCGTTTTATCAGCATGAAAAAGGCAATTGATGCATGATAGCCTCCGTTATGATCGAATATTCTGTGAGTTGATTCAGATTCCTTCTTCTGCTCCTTGCTCCTGCTCCTCCTGTTTCTGCTCCTTGTTCCTGCTCCTGATCTTAGCTCCTGATCCTAGCTCCAACTCCTATCTCTAGGTCTAGCTCCTGATTCCCAGGGGGAAAACCTGCAAAGGGTTCGAAAACCGCTCTAACGCTCAAGACAGTCAGGGTGTTCTTTGCAGTAAAAGATTGAATATTGATTGAACCTTTTAGGGGCGAGTATGTGTTACTCAGTGGAAGTGGTGATCTTTCTGGTTGAGAGATCGTGTCTTGTGGAAGACGATGGGGCCCCTTTTATAAACGATGTTAGGTCGACTGTGATTAGTGGCGTAGATGAGGCAATGCTCGTCAAATCGTTAGAGAAGTTTCCTTCTACTCGTATCTAGGGGTTTCCTTAGAGTCTATCTCGTATCTAAGATAACACGAAGTTCCTATGTTCAAGGATACTTCGTAGATATCTTGCCGAGGTGATAGATCTTCGGGGAGATACTTTCTCTTTGGAGACTCTTGAAGCCCAAGCTTGCTTAAACACTTAAGATTATAATTGACTGGGATCTTTTAGGGAGATTTCGGGATTAAGCCGGTAAGCCTGCAGCGCTGACCTGCCTCCCCACTTTAGGGTGTGAGGTAGAGGCCTAGCTTACGTGGACCCCCCTAATTCTTTAAGAGATTTCAGGGCTGATCTGTCTGTACCGAGGGTGAAACAGAGTTGTTACCTCTTAGCTTATCCTGACCGACCTCCCAGTTAGGGGTGTAGATGGCGGAGCATTAAAGGCTCAGTTGTTCTGCTTCCTTAAGCCGGATTGACCCGTTGGACTTCAGGTCAGTTCTTGACTTTCTGACGTCAGTCAACGTCTCGACAACTTATGCATCATCAATATATATAATATGGTTTATATTAATTAACATTTTAAATTCTTAAATATATGTAAAATGTACTAAGATGATTTGTATGCGGTTTGGTTCCGTAAATCTGCTAACCAAATCAATCTAGTCGTTCTGGATCATTCCAAACCAAACTGGAGATTGTTTGGTTTGGTTAAAAAGCCGGTTGGATCGATTTGTTCTGGTTTGAATTGAGGATTCTGATTATATTTGAACACCTTACTCAGGAATACCTCATTTAGGCCTTGTCTGTTCATAATCGATTAATTTTGAGTTGCATCCCCATAAATTGTAAAACTTGATACCAAATTCGTCACAGTACGAGATAATGTCGTGGAAGATATATGGTTCAAGGATGGCTGATGTAGAGAAAGAACTAGAGATTTATAAGATATAGATACGAGAAAAGCTTCAAAGAGAACGAGACAAATTAGAAGTGTACATTTAGTATCTGAACCGACCAAACCAATCCGATCCAAACAGACTTAGGCGGTTTGGGGACCGATCCAATGATTATCCTGATTAGTTCAGATACTCAGATGTCAAAATCGAGTGGTTTGGTTTAGTCCAAGGATTTGTTTGACAGATAACTGGAAAAACCGAACCAAACCATTTATTATTATCTTTTATATATTATATATGTAACAATATATGATTGGACATGATGGATGGTGGAGATTCAATTTATCGTTTTTTCTTGTCTTTCTCAAATGTTGATAAACTATGTCGAATTGATCAAGTAAATGTAGACTTAATGGTTTGTGAGATAATACCAACTTTGAGTACGTTCTAAGTATAATTGTAACAGATTTTAAAGTCGACAACTCAAAATTTTGTTTTGGCAAAAACCAAACCATGAACAGATTAGTTCAGATTGAGACTTAGAATAACCGAACCCTTCGGATCGGATTATGAACAGGCTCAAAAAGTCGGTTATCCAACCGATTTCACCCCTCAGAAATACTTATTTTCTTCAAACTCTTGCAGGGGAACTTCATGTTGCATCCTTTTTCTTGTTAAAAAAAACGTACTCTCGTAGCTATAACCATGAATATAATATCCAAACCTTCTCCTCTCGTTATTTATTTTCTAGATGTCAAACGATCTCAACATAGTATCAAAGTTAGGTCCACACATTATAGTTTCAACATAGACACATTTATATTTAGTTTTATTTTACGGTTTTTTTGTTAGTAAACCTATACTAATTTCATTCATAAGCGATAAACATCACGAAGATACATGGTAGATAATTGTTATTTCTCTCTTCAACTTCATGAGAGTTGCATAAGAAAATTTCATAGAACTTTCGAATGTAAAGTGCCTCATAATGGGACAGAAATTGACTCGACACCGACTCAAAGAAAAGACCCTAAAGGCCGACAAAAGATCCTAAAGATGGAGAATGAAAAGACCCTAAAGGTCGACAAAATTATTACAGTAATACTAATAAAAGACGAATCACGATGTTTCCAAACCCCTTTCTTTGCACGAATTCATCTTCTATATCCGTCTCCCGGTGTTGTAGAAAAATCTTTTACGTCTCACCATCGTCATCACATACCGACACAGACCACCCCTTCACCACTAAATCACCACCACAAACCACCACCACCATAACCACAAAATCACCCCCACAAGTCCCCATCACCATTACCACAAAACCCACCACCAGTACCAGTACCACCATTACCACATCGTCTCGCTCGAAACCCTTGTCGGATCTGGCATAATATTGACCGTGAACTTTGATTGGAGAGAAAGATAGAGAAATAAGACCCATATCAACAGATAGACGGGAAGAAGAGAGTCATCTTGCTCGAAACCCTCGTCAGATCCGACGAGGATTAAGCACTATGAAAAGACTTTGATCGGAAGATACCTTTAAAGAGAGTGATGAACCAAAAATTGAAAACAAAAACCAGAGAATTCAAATGAGAAACCGTTGTAATTGCCAAAAACTGCCTCTAAAAGCCGTTCATGCCCACCGCAAGTGCTGGCTCAGCCTTGGAGCAAAAACTTAGAGAGAGACCCCAAGTAGTTTTATTTTACGTTGTATAATATCATTTGCAAGGTAAATATACACACACGTGTATCCAACACAAGGCCTACCAGTTGAAAACAACTTGCTATAAATCAAAGAGCAAAAGAAGTTTCTCGAATTTTCTAGCTTCTCTAGCAAACAAGACGGCTATGCTCACCAAAACAGATGATTACATGAAATTTCCTAATATTTAATGTTCTCAATCGGTCCAAACCTAGAAGGCCAACTTGGCCCAAACCACATACATAGCCGGGCCGGCCAACCCGGCTATCATTGAACTACGCCCAGCCGTACCAATCTACTCACCGGCTAGCTCATTTTTCCAAAAAATAGGTAGACCTCAAACCAATTCACCCACAAACTGAGCCAATAAGATGGACATAGCAGGCCAATTTGGCCCAAGCGCAAAGAGACCTGCCAATTGACATTACTGCTAGCATTTCTTTTTCTTCTCTCTTCCTCTTCATCAGAAATATCAACATAAGAGAAAAGGAAAAGAACATTCTCCACAAAACCAAACATGAAAAGTACCTAACCACCAAAGCTGCAGATATTATCAAAAAAGATACACCAATTATGTCCTTCAACAGCAAATACAAATAACACAAGTATTGTTATCCAAATAGAATTAGAGAAGATCGCAAACAAGATTATTAAAGTTAAACTAGACTTTGTTGTCAAAATTCAGCCCACTTAAATCTCCTGAACTTTTCAGTACCCAATAAGAATACTCTCGTTGAGTTACCCTGTCTACTTGTTTCGTTTCACAGCACGCCTTCCTTGGCCCTTCTTAGGTGGACCTTTCCCACGACGTTTCAACATTTCAAGCTTCGATAAGCGCCTACAAAATAAGATAGAAAAAGTGCAGGATAAAAGATTAGCATACATCATTAGATGACCAAGATTGGAATTATGTTTAAACGTTAAGAGAAAAATTACAGAGTTGAAAGATGATTTCGGTGTTCTGAAATCATCAACCTACCAAGCATATATCATGAATTATGACATTTGTTATCTCTATGTAACAGTATGACACTCATTTTAGTATTCTTTTGATTTTATCGAATATACTCCTGTCCTGTCATACATTCAGTCGCCCTAGAGGGTATAATCTGATAAGGGACCTACTAATTAAGACATGAAAATCTTTTACATTCTTGTTCCTTTTTTGGCCTTCACTCCACAGTGTCCAATGACCTTGTACTGGTCTTAGAAATTGATACGTTCCTGGTTTTCATGTAATCTAGTTATTTTTACAAATGATCTATTTAGTTAATTTTATTGTTCATATTACCCTGTTTGTATATAAACTTCAGACTGATATAAAAATTACAGACCAATATACAAATTACAGACCAATGTACCATCTTCAATCATGTTGAGAATTTGCTACTGCATATGTATAAAATTTGTTGATTTACGACTTTTTTCTACAAATATTCAATGTTAAATGGTATTCTTCAGTAGTGACCTGAAGTCATAGTTTCTTATTCAAGTTAGTTTTCGCGTAATCCTGACAAGAACGAAAGTTGAATCCTACAGTCCCACTCATGTTTCAAATTTTTGCTCCTCTAAATATGCTAAGAGAAACAGAACTGAAGTCAACTTGTTAAAAATAAAGAAATGAGATAGGAATCGTTACTCTTGTTCTTCACGAGCCATTACGAGAGGGTCATCCTTCTTGATATCGTAAGGGTACCACTGTGCTACCTTCTCCCCAATAAGCTTTTTCCGGAGAATCTTGTGAGGTGATCTCTGCCCAGTTGGATTTAATACATGTCCAAATATGCGGGCTCGGGCTTCTGTCACCCCTCTTAGAGTTGCCCCAGCCAACATGAGCTTCAAGCTACTCATTTTCCTCGACCCCCTCAAAATCTATCTAATCTCTTCAAAAACAAAGAAAAATCAGTCATTCTGATAAGCAAAAAGAGTGATCAAACTCGCATGTAGATTGACAAATTTATAGTTTTGTGGGTGAGTATAATTGTATCTAATATTAATGTACATACCCAGAAAGATCTCAACATGAATATGACACTTACGAGTGATAACAAACAATATTAAACTCAATGGTGCATTAACCGAATTCAAAACCCAAATTTTTCATTGATATTTCTGATTCGATGCCTGACGAATATTTACTTTTTAATTCCCATTCAAAAATTTTATTTGCAACCGATAATGTTCAACCTGAAAGGTGTCTCTGAATGATATTATCCAAAACCCCAAATGATTACCCTATATTCCCTGTAACTTAAACCAATTATGATACTACTAGAGTCAAAAGAAAAGACTGCCCAAAAAAATTTTTGAAGGCAAAATGTGATATATGTGTTTGTTGATGATGAATGATCAGGCAGGCTAACATGTGGGAAATCACATCTGAATGTTTATGTATTCTGCAATTACAAAATAAACCCAGAACCAGCACTAAGAATATAACACAGCTAAAATAGAACAAAACCCTAGAAAAGTTTCAATATACTACCTAGCAGATAATCTCCTAAAATTCATCGTGTTACACCATTATAGTCTCCCTGAACCCTAAACTCTTACAACACTTCATGAACTCATATCTGTATGTAAAACAAATCATATGCATCATACCATTACCTAAAAACCCGATGAATCAACTCACAAATGTTCGAAGGGACTTCCTAACAACCATATTTTTATTTCTTCGACTTTTTTTTGTTAAAACACCTGAATCAACCCATTCAATTAGGAAAACTGGGATGACCTTAATCTCTGTTTAAAACCCAAACTGTTCATAATTGTAATAACCCAAAACCCTTCAAAATTGTAAATGATATTCACAAATAATCTATATAACTAATACCAAGTTTCAGTTAATAAAAACCCTAACTTAATTGTCATGTGCAAGACTTAGATCAAGGATTTAACACTTACAAACACTATATTGCCATTACTAACCCCAATTTAAACAATTAACAACAATTAACAGTGTATAACAGTAACACTATAACAGTTCTACTTATAACTTATACTCTAATACACATATACAATACACATACTATCAGTATTACTAACAGTCTAACACATATTTCTTTATACACATACTAATATACTACTACTACTAACAATATACCATCACTTTCTTCCAAAAAAAACAATATACCAGTGGTTTGAAAACAAAAAGAGAGAGAAATCGAGAGAATGAGTATGAGAACCTAGAGAGAGAGAAGAAAACCGAGAGAGAGAGAGAGAAGAACACCTAGAGAGAGAAGAAAATCGAGAGAAAGAGAGAAGAAAATCGAGAGACATACCTGCTGTTGCCTGCTTCTGGAGTTTCTTCAGTTCGTAGAGAGAGAGAGAAGGAAAAAAAGCCCTAACAGTTCTATTTTATCCCAAATTCTAAATACACACCAGTGGTTCCAACTCGTACGCCTTGTACGCATCAAAGCGTACCATCCCGACTCGTACGCTTCGGGTTAAGAAGGCGTACGAGTTGAAATTGATGGCCAAAGCGTGTAACTCGATTCGGTTGGGTTACGCATCGAAGCGAAGTGCGCCTCGATGCGTACGCTTCAATCGCTTTTTCAAACATTGGAGGTAACGATGAAGAGAAAAAGTCGACCCACTTCTATCTTGATCGTTTTTTTCTAGTTCCAGTCTTCTTCTTTGTGTTCTTTCTTCTTCACTGTTCTCAGAGGCGGAACTAGGATTTTAGGTATGGGGGCCAGACCCCCTATAGAATCTATCATCTACTACTTCCAAAACTAAAATCTAAAGGCAATGGAAAATAATTTTTCTCATTCGTCCACTTCGGGCCACTTGTATGATATTTGTTCAATTTTGTACATACCAAAATTACAGATTTCGAAAAATATATTCAAAAGAGTTTGATTTGACAAACAAGATATGAAAAAGAATAAGCAAAATCAAAGTAACATTTTCATTGAGATACTGAGTATTGAAAATTAATGCAATCCCATATCAACCTTTTGATTGAACATCATTGAAAGATCTAAACTAATTTACAGTCAAACAGTGATCAAGAAATGCCTATTTCAGGAGTTAAGTTCAGATATCAATAAGGTCCAAACAATATTAGGGTTTCTACACTAGATTTTCGTTTCAAACTATAAGATTAGATTAGATCAGATAACTGTGTATAATGTGAACAATATATCCATTGAAGAACAACCAAAACCCTAAACACAGAAAACGAAATCCATTGAAGAACATCAAACTATGGTTCAAATCAATGAAAACTAGATTTATTTAGAAATACTGACCTCAACTTGGATTGAATTCTTGAAGAGTAAGAGTGAAAGAGTTGATTTGTTCGGCTAGGTTTGTTCTCCCATTTTCCTCACTCCTAAAACCCTACCTAAAACGTGGGTTGGTTTGGGCCTTCGGGGTTTAGCAATGAGCCAACACTTGAGTCGTAGACGAGATTAATTTGATGAGCGTCTACCATCTTGGTGTGACCAAAGCTAACACTAAGAGCAAACCTAACCCAAGTTAGGGAAATTTTATAGGCAAAGCCCTTTCTTGTTAAAGACAATGTATTTTGCAAGATTGACTTGGTCAATACATTATGACCAAGTTTGGTTAAAGTCAATGCTACCCAAATAGTCGGAGATTGCTCTTACTTAAAAAAGAAATTCTTCTTCATCTTCTTTCTTCTTTGTTCTTTCTTCTTTGTTCTTTCTTATTTTTTCTCCTTTTTTTCTTCTTCTCTTTCCTTCTTCTCTCTCATCTCACTTTTCTCTCTTTATTTCCGGTGAATGAAAGGGCCTCCTTCATTCAACTTCAAACATAAGATCTTTCTTAACTAACAGAAAAAAGGAGAAGAAGAAAGTTTATCGGGTGTGTATGATACCAAAAGAAAGTTCAGAGCAAGAAAAACAATCAAAATTATAATTTGAACTTTTACGAAGAAATCAAAACTGGTTAGAGATATTACAAATTTAATATTCAAAGTAAACCCAAGAGAGATTTCACAAACATGAGAACAATTTATAGAAACCATAGTTTGATTTTGAACAGAGAAATGAGAGAATAGTTACCATCAAGATAAGCAGAGCCCTTAGAATTGACTCCTATTGAACCATGATAGCTTCCAGGTAGTTTATAAGGAAGAATGCCTCCAAGTGTAAGCCCTAAGGACATCATGGCTCCTTCATCTTTGCCTTCTTCCTTGTTCCCAACCTTCGCTTCTTCAAACCTATTACTTTTTTGCTGCTTGCAATACGTGTTAATGGATCGAATCGAGAATCGACGTCTTGCGGTTCTTCTATGAGCCTAGCTTTTTCACCTTCCTTCTTCTTACCTTGTTTGGCATTTCGTCGAACAAAGTCTACCCCATCACCATCATCATCATCTTGAAACAATAAGATTGTGATTTCAAAATAAGCTTCTTTGGGAAAGAGTAATTCCCCAAGTAAAGACATGTTAATGGAAGATCCGGATTTTTGAAATTGAAGGTGCAAAATAAAAACAGAACCTCAGTCGCTTTCATCGACTTTCAGGTACTCTGTCTGGTCTTGATTAAGCCAGAGTCTGGGTTGAAGTAGAGAACTTCCTTTCTCTAAGTTATAAAGAGATAAATGATAAGCGAATACCGACTTTATCAGTATGTCCTTCTTTCGGATTACCGAGGTAGCCAAAAGATCATGGAGTCGAGGCGAGAATAAATTCTCTTTTCTTAAGACATTTTACACCCCCGTAACAGTACTGATGATGCATAAAAATGTTCAGACGTTGACTAACGTCTGAAGAGTCAAGATCAGACCTGAAGTCTACTTGGTCAACCCAGCTTAAGGTAGCAGAATCGTTGAGCCCCTGATGGTCCACCAAACATTCCCCTAACTGGGAGGTCGTCCAGAAGAAACCAACCCTGCAAACGCCCTTGGCATGAACAGATCAGCCCTGGGGTCTTCAGAGGAGTAAGGGGGATCCAAACACATCCGGTCAATGTCTTACGCCCAGAACTGGGAAGGCAGCAGTGTAGGGTTTTGTGTATCCTATACACTATCTAGTGTTCTAAGCGGAATCTCAAACATCATATGTTAACACTAGATTTCCCAGGATCATATGCATAAACTAATCAATGAACTAGAAGAGGGATAAATACCTTAACGCGTTTTTCCCTCGAACCATTCCAATCGCATGCAAAGATCGAGAGCTCCAATTGTAGCTCCTCTACTTGAGACACCGAGTGAATAGATTTGATCTCCCTTCCTTTCAGACTGCTAGGACTTACTAGAAGGTTGAGAAGAACTCTTCTTCTTGACTAGATTGATAGAACGGGAGCTTTTTCTCTATATTCCTCTCTCTCCACTAGCTGTATATTGAGAGAGAGAGAGCTGTATATTTTTCCACTAGAGAAAAATCCACCCCTTTTCTGTTCTCAACTGACCCAATATATAGACAAACCCTAATTAGAATCCCATTCAGATTAGGTTTTCTATTTTCGGGTCACAGAAAAGATAATTACCAAAATACCCTTTTGGGGTATTTTGACAATCCCTTAAGTGTGGCCGGCCAGGGCAGCCCACCATAGGCTTTATATGGCCAGCCCACTTACTCTGGTCGGCCATCACATGGCCGGCCCAATGAGCCTTCTTTTCTATCTTGTCCCGAATCTCCATTCGGACCCTTTCGGCCTTTCCAGTTGGATCCCATCCAACTTTAGCCAGTTCTCGTCTAGTCAAGTCTCTCCGATCAAGCTACCAGTCTTATGTGTAACCCGTTGTAGGATCCGGTCTATGTTAGCCGCGAATCAACTCCTTGATCCGACGATCGTAGTTGGCTTCTAGCAAAGCATTACGACCCCTA
Organism: Eschscholzia californica subsp. californica; assembly: GCA_002897215.1. Classification (NCBI taxonomy): domain Eukaryota; kingdom Viridiplantae; phylum Streptophyta; class Magnoliopsida; order Ranunculales; family Papaveraceae; genus Eschscholzia; species Eschscholzia californica. The sequence goes on from BEHA01000736.1 coordinate 467,352, forward strand.
ATTGGACCGGAATGGATGATCTTTACGTGTGGTCATCGTTATCCTAACTGACAAATTGATCGCATTGCCACCTTGGTCGAAGGACACTCCTTCGGAAGGACATCTCCTTCAGACCGAACGGATAAATCCTTCAGTCTCCCACTTATACTTAGAACAAGTGCAATGCTCGATTCCCATGTCGCTTAGTATCTCATCTGATACGTCACACCGTTCAGACTTTCTTGATCTGGAGAACAACTGTCAATTCAAATGATTAACTCTTAATCCATTTGAGTGCGGCCACACTTTTTCCAGTTGTTTCTCCTCAAGTGGCCCGGAGATACTTATTCCTAACTTAATAGGAGGACATCATCCAGTCTTGTACTCCCACTTAACTTCATGTCTATCATGTCTCCCCCAGTATGCCGCCTTTATAACCTCCTTTTACGGCGCGGCGTTTGACGGTACCAAAGTTTGACATTCCTTATATAAGATGAGTGGAGCACTCATGTTTACGGAATCTCTCCAATCTTGCCTATGAGAGTTTGTGACGTTTTTCAACTCCTTGAAAAACTCTCATCTTTGGGTTATCCAGTGTAGATTCCTCAATCTACACCCATGTAATTGACTTAAATACCATATTCCTATAGCCCATAGAACTGCGCTATCAGTCAATTCCCATGCTAGTCTTCTTGAGTCATTGTTGTCCATGCAATGACCTGGACTAGGGACTAAATAATGAATCTATTCCATGTTCACTTAGTAGGGTTCCATTTACCAGATCACGTATCTGATAAACCTACCTGGAATTCCTCATTATTTTGGACCGTCATTAAACACTAAACCATTATCTAATGACAGAAATAACTTATTTATTTCTTTTATTGAATGTAGCTAATTGATTACATGAAACCCCTTTCATTAATCCAATTACAACTTAAAGCCATTCATCGATGCGCTTTATACCTATGCCCCTTCTATGACTCTCATACTTGGGCTGAGGCAGTGGTTTAGTTAACGGATCTGCAACGTTGTCGTCCGTATCGACTTTGCAAATGACCACATCTTTTCGCTCAGTGATTTCCCTAATCACGTGGTACTTCCTTAGGATATGTTTGGATTTCTGGTGTGCTCTTGGTTCCTTAGCCTGGGCGATAGCTCCATTGTTGTCACAATACAGAGTAACCCCATTCTCTATGCTAGGAACTACACCAAGTTCGGAGATAAACTTCTTTATCCAAACTCCTTCCTTGGCTGCTTCCAAAGCGGCAAGGTATTCTGCTTCTGTGGTAGAGTCTGCTACAGTAGTTTGCTTTGAACTTTTCCAGCTTACTGCTCCTCCGTTTAGACAAAAGACATAACCCCCTGCGATCGGAAATCATCTATGTCCGTTTGGAAGCTCGCATCCACATGGCCTTCCACGATTAGTTCGTCTTTCCTGCCAGAAACCAAGAAGTGCTCCTTTGTCATTCTCAAGTACTTCAGGATATTTTTGGCTGCGGTCCAGTGTTTCTCACCTGGATTAGATTGGTAACGACTACACATGCTCAGAGCATATGAGACGTCTGGGCGAGTGCAGACCATGGCGTACATGATAGATCCTATTGCCGAAGCATAAGGCACCTTCTTCATGTGTGCTAGCTCATCAGAATCTCGGGGACACTTAGTCTTGCTTAGCGTCGTACCATGTGTCATGGGTAGGAATCCTCTCTTAGAGTCTTCCATCTTGAACCTCCCAAGAACCTTATCGATATAAGTTTCTTGACTAAGTCCAATCATCCTCCTCGATCTATCTCTATAGATCTTGATGCCCAATATATATTCTGCATCTCCTAGGTCTTTCATTGAAAAACACTTCCTAAGCCACTCTTTCACGGAGTTAAGCATAGGAATGTCATTTCCAACGATCAGTATGTCATCCACATACAGGACCAAGAAAACTAGGTTGCTCCCACTAACCTTCTTGTATACACAAGATTCCTCTTCATTCTTCAGAAAACCAAACTCTTTGATTTTCTCGTCGAATCGAAGATTCCAGCTCCGACTTGCTTGCTTCAACCCGTAGATGGACCTTTGAAGCTTGCAAACCTTTCCAGCATTCTTGAAATCCTCAAAACCCTCAGGTTGTGTCATGTACACATCCTCTTCCAGTTTACCGTTCAGGAAGGCGGTTTTGACATCCATTTGCCAAATCTCATAATCGTAATGAGCTGCAATTGCTAGAATAATCCTAATGGACTTAAGCATCGCGACAGGGGAAAAGGTTTCTTCGTAGTCTATACCCTGGACTTGTGGCCGGCCAGGGCAGCCCACCATGGGCTTTATATGGCCGGCCCACTTACTCTGGTCAGCCATCACATGGCCGACCCAATGAGCCTTCTTTTCTATCTTGTCCCGAATCTCCATTCGGACCCTTTCGGCCTTTCCAGTTGGATCCCATCCAACTTTAGCCAGTTCCCGTCTAGTCAAGTCTCTCCGATCAAGCTACCACTCTTATGTGTAACCCGTTGTAGGATCCGGTCTATGTTAGCCGCGAATCAACTCCTTGGTCCGACGATCGTAGTTGGCTTCTAGCAAAGCATTACGACCCCTAATTGGACCGGACTGGATGATCTTTACGTGTGGTCATCGTTATCCTAACTGACAAATTGATCGCATTGCCACCTTGGTCGAAGGACACTCCTTCGGAAGGACACTCCTTCGGAAGGACATCTCCTTCAGACCGAACGGATAAATCCTTCAAGCAGCTCGGCGATCTATCGACTTAATCCTGAATCTTCCAGAAGGATCTCAGTCGGTCACACATCTCGAAGTGTTTAAGCCCGCTTGGACTCCATGTAACTGAAGGAGGAAACTTCTCCTCTAGGATCTATCACATCGGCAAGATATCTACGAAGAATCCTTGAACTTAGGAACTTCCACTTATCAAAAATCTGAGATAGGCTCTAAGAAAAACCCTAGATACTCGAGAGAGGAAACTTCCTCTTTAGTCTGACGGCAACCGCCTCACCACCGCCACTAATCAAAGTTGGCCTAACATCGCCTGTAAAAGGCCCCCACATCGTCCTTCAAAGGACACGATCTCTTTACCCGAAAAAGATCACCAAAAACTCAGAGTTCTCAAAACTCGCCCCCCAAAGGGATCAATCAATATTTATTTTTTTACTGCAAAGAGCACCCTGACTGGCTTGAGCGTCGAGCGGTTTTCGAACCCTTTGCAGGTTTCCCCCTTGGGAGCAGACGAACAGGAACAAAAGTTAGGAACGAGAAGTAGGAGCAGGGAGCAAGGTGTAGGAGCAGGGAGCAAGAAGCAGAGTAGGAAGCGGAGTAGTAAGAAGAGCGGGAAGCAGAGCCGGAAGTGGAGGCACAGAGCAGAACAACACTCAACTTAACAGAACAATCACACATAACGGAGGCTGTCATGCATCAACTCCCTATTTCATGATGATCTAACGGAAAGTCACTTTTTGACATCAGCATTTGGCGCTAGAAGGAGGGCATCTCTAGCAAAATCATCACTTCGGTAACCCGAACCCTATCTAAAAACTTTTCAGACTAATTATTTCTCTGAGTCCCTTAGACAAACATGTCAGCGGAAGGTTATGCACCAGACGAGGCTCGGGAAACATCCCTCAACCACATGATATTCACAATGGCCCTAAAACGACTCAAAGCCGAAAGAAGGCGACAAGAGGAGAAAATTACGCAGTTACGAAAGGAGCTCCGCGCAGCGGAAATCATGCTGGAAGCACCAGCGCTAGAAACGCTGGAATCCTTGCTCTGGGAAAGTCCCACAGAGATCGATAGCCCAGGGGACCTGGAGCCGTATTCCGGGGTGGAAGACCCACGAGAATTCCTTGGAAAGTATGTAGCAATAATGAGCCTCTGCACAACAAGTACAGATGGCTGGTGCTCAATTTTCGCTGCCTTACTACGAGGACCCGCTCGGGATTCGTACCGGTCAATGACGCCAGAACCTACCCGGACTTTCGGAGAAGGAACCAAACAGGAAGCAAGCTGCCAACCTGAAAGGGGAAAGTCGGGCTGACGGCCGAGCTCTCTACCTCAATCAACAAGAAGCGACACTCGCCGCAGCAACGATAAGGCGCCTAGCAGAATTGGCTCGGGAGTTGAATGACGTAACTAAAACTCTGGTAAGAGAGCTCACAGAGTGGGAGTCCGAGAGCGAGGGGGATATCAATGTCATAGCTGGAGGACCAACCCGCAAAACAAACAAAGGTAATAAAAAACGCCAGAGAAACAGCGAAGTCATGGCAATGCGCGAAGAAAAAATGCCTCATGTGGTTTTCACTGACGAAGACTTAAGAGGGGTAATCGCCCCCCACGCGAACCCCCTGGTGATAACAGCACTAGTGGCGAACTGGAGAGTAGATCGCATCTTAATCGACACCGGCAGCTCCACCGAAATCATAAGCAGAACGTGCTTCCAGAAACTTCAGGTAAGGTCGCACTGCATTGAAAACTATGAACACTACCTAACAGGTTTCGAACAGGACCAAGTAAAAGTTGGCAGCTAGGGTCATCACTTTGCCCGTACTCATCGGGGAAGGAACAACGAGCAAAGCAGTAATGCTAGACTTTGTGGTCATCGATGAAAGTATCGATGAATCATCTCATGATAAAATTCTCAATCCCGGGAACAGACCGCGTAGGCATGGTGAAAGGAGACCAAGCCGCCGCCAGAGAATGCTACGCAATCTCGACCGGCATTCCAGGAGAAGGGCGGTAGTTTCGGCCCCCACCGACGAAAAAAACACCAACGATCGCGAGCAGGTGACAGACATGCAAGAATAGAATCGCTCAGGTTACCGTCTCATCTCCCTTTTAGCTTCTTATTCCAAAAATTATTTTACGAATAAAAGTCGTTAGGCATGAGAAATAGCGCTACAAGCTACATATTTTACTAATAAATAAAACATGCTTTACCAAAAATGCGGTACTACAAAGGAGGAGTCCTAGTCAAAACCCAACTTGCCTTACTCTGGCCAAAAACAAGATAGCTCTGATAGCCCCAGCGACGACCAGAGGCCCTAAGGAGCAGTCCTAGTTAAACTGAAACTTCATTCGAGTAAAACGGACCCCTCACCAAGGTCCCAAGGAGGAGTCCTAGTTAAAACTGACCGTGCTCAAGCCGGCAAAATTAGGTAGCTCTGGTAGCTAAGGCAACGACCAGAGGACCTTGCAAGGAGCAGTCCTAGTTAAACAGAAGACTTTACTCAAGTGAAACGCGATCCCCATTGAGGGTCGTAAGGAGAAGTCCTAGTTAACCTACAACCCTTGCAAAGGTGACCGGGGGTATAAGGAGAAGTCCTTGCGAAGCTAGTCATGCAGAAGGAGACAAAAACAACCCTTGTAGCCCAAGCTACGACCAGGGGTACGGGAGGAGTCCCGACGAAAACTAGTTGTGCTCAAGCCAACGAAACCAGATCTGGTAGCTCAAGCTACGACCAGAGGTTTAAGGAGAAGTCCTAGCGAAACTAGTCGAGCTCAAGCCGACGGAACCAGCTCTGGTAGCCCAAGCTACGACCAGAGGTTTAAGGAGAAGTCCTAGCAAAACTAGTCGAGCTCAAGCCGACGAAACTAGCTATGGTAGCCCATGCTACGACCAGAGGTCCAAGGAGAAGTCCTAGCCAAACTAGTTGTGCTTAAGCCAACGAAACTAGCCTTGGTAGCGAAAGCAACGACCAGGGGTCCGAGGAGAAATCCTAGCTAAATTGGTTGAGACCAAACTAATAAAGGACAACCTTGGGAGCGATAGCCATGATCGAGGGCACAACCAGACTCGAAAATCACTATGATTCTCGGAGTTATGCTAATTTGGGTTTTATTTTGCAGAAGGAAATAGATTAGAGCATGATAGATTAAGTATAACTTTCTTTAGTTTTTGCAGGGGCGATCATTCAGAGCATGCGTAGTAAGATTAGGAATGCATTGGTAAGACTAGGGCTTTCAACAAGTAACTATTACATGTTTGAGTATGTGCAGATAAAAACAGAATCAAAAGGAAAAGCGTCAAAAAACACCTATCATCAACTATTTACATGTTAGACGAAGAAGAAGAAACAGGAGAAGGAGATAGGGAGATTACATCTGAAGGGACTAGTTCTATAGAGGTCCGTATAACCATTGCCACGAGACTACCGTCTAACAAGCGAACCAAGTACCCCCATCACTTCAAAGGCCACTCGTCGATCGTCGTTCATCACCCCTCTCTGGGAGAGTTGCAGAGGACAAAAGGGTTCGCCGAATAGAATCGCCTCTAGATTCTCAAAGACCGACAAGCTGATGAATCGGAAAACCCTGATCGGACCTTCGTCTTCAACGTGATAGCGACGGACGTAAAATCCGGGAGCAAGGAGCGTCAGGCGAAGACTAACTCTAAGGTCGTCGCGAGGGAGAAACCCCTGGATAGACAAATTGGTCATGAAGGAAATGGATGAAATTATCCACCCATCCGAGCCATATTTATAGGCCTGGGTCGTGGGAATACGGAACGAGCGGACGGTTCAACCGAAAAATATTGGCAAAACAGATTGTATGGGAGACGAATCATCTTCCCCACTAAAAGGTGGTCATTACTCAGAAGATAACAAATGATAAGGGGAGAACCATAACAGATAAATTCATTACTCAGTTAAGTCTATTAGAGAAGAAATTACAACATAAAGAACATCAAGAAGAGTGTGACCATTCAGATCTATTATAGAAGAAATTGCTCGAAATAAAAGAAAAAAAAGTTGACGGTAAGAAAGCATTAAAAGAGCAAAGGAACAAGCCCACAATGCGATCAGGAGGAAAATCCCCTCATTAAAAGCATCACCCACGAGCAGCAGAAGAAGCTTTTAACCAGGAGCCAGGTCAAGAATGACGTCCGACAAGACTACCATTTTGGGGCCGGACCCAAATCCGTACCTTTTCTAATTTTTTAGGATTTATTGAAATGCAACGAAAACACAAATAAGTCGAAAAGAAGACCCTAAGTTCTCCGAAACCATAACATTTGAACAACCTATCATATAATTCCACCTGCTCTGAGCGATGGTGAAGGTAACGTTAGGCATGGTCGCAACCTTGTTGCAGTCAATAGTAGACTCTCCCATAAGACTTGGAATGCACTGACAAAACTGAAACAATGTCGAATTTTGTTGTATAGTTGAATACTTTTCCTCTCACAAGGGTTTTGTTGTATAGTTGAATGCACTCTCCCATAAGACTTGGTATCCAAACGACCGTCACCTCACACGCAACACAAAGAAAAGTTCCACCCACCAAAGACTCCCCTTTGTTTTTCTTTTCAAGCATGGTTCTAACCCTGTGTTGTGGATAAAATGTCCAGATTTCAGTATATAACAAGATTCCAGATAAGGTAGAGTAGAGAGGTATGTTGAGATTTAGATGTGTTCCTGTAAATATCATCAGTTTAAAGAAGAAAATAAGATAACAAAGAACAAACCTCTAATACTAGGAGGTTCCATATCCTTTTTCTGTATTGGGAAACAACTTGTCTCTGAAATTCCACATACTAGTAGACTACTACCCAGATGCGATCAAATTTTTAGAATGGAAATAGTTAAGGCACCTTGATTTGCAAATGAAACAAGTCCTTAAAGGTGTGTGCAGAATTATATATATTTTTATTGGAGGTAAATATGTACCTTTGAGACTCCAGTAGTGACATTCTTAGAGTTTCTCAAAGGTGTGTGCAGAATTATACATACTGTTTGTATGTCTTCAAACAAAAATCAAACCAATACTTGATTAATGAGTAAGTAGTTGAAAGATATATACATATGTAAAAATTGAGAGCAAGTCCGATCTTCAAATAAAAAAATCTTCATATTTCTATTGGTGTAATGAAGTTTCCTGTAAAAATTTCACTCATAATAAAAGGAAAAACGTTGAAAGATAAAACGTTGGTGTAGACAATAATTTAGTTCATTAAAAGTGATAAACTATTCCGTCTCATATCGAAACAAAAGTCTTGTCTTGCTAACTCAAGCAATTGCTAGTCTAGACAATCAAAGCCAATTCATTACATCAAAAAAAGGATTTAAGAAAAAGGGGTCATGAATAGTTCTCAAATGTTCATTATTTCGATATATGTTGTAGAGCTCCATCATGAGGTTCGGAAATTGCTTTTGTATAAAAACTACAACACCGTTTGGATATGGATGATCAAAAATGGCCTGTAAGGACAACATATCCAAAGCCGACCCTGACATTTTGGTGGCCCGTAGCGAGTTATTATGATGTGGCCCCTTATATACGTTTCACGGTTCTTGCAGATTTATACAATTATTTGTTTACAACATCCTTTTGAGGATTAATGGAGATGCTTTATATTTGATTTTGGATCTTAAGGAGTAATCTTTTTCTAATTATTATTCAAAAATAGTTATAAACATAAATTTATTTAACAAACGTAAGAGTTGAAGTGTTATCATTCTTATTTGTGCATCATGTATCTGATGTTCTCCTAAAGCATATTTCACAAAGAGAACTATCGTGTAAGCATTAGTAGTTTTGTAAGATCCACTCATGATACTAAAGTTACGTTTTTGTCATATTCTTAAACTTGTATTTCGTAAAAGACCTAACTAAGAACCAGGGGCGGATTTAGAGGGTTGCCATATATGCCATGGACAACCCTCAAATCCAAAAACAAACTTTGTTTAGTGGTAAGGGTGCCGAAATTTATGCGACAGGTCCTGCGTTCGAAACCCATGTGTCACACTTAAAGTCACTTTTTCCTCTTCTATTTTTTCTCTCTAATTTTCCCCCCGAAACCCTACTTATCCCCAGACCCCAAAACCTACTTATTCCCTCGATTTCTTTCTAAAACAAATTAAACCCTCTATTGTTTCTCCCTCCCAAAATTGTCTCTCCCTCTCCAAAATATCATCTCCATCTGACCATTTCCTTCTCCAAATTGTCACAGGTAATAATATTTTTTATTTTCTCCAACAATTAAATTCGATCTCCAAAATAGGAATAATTGTTTTGATAGTTGTTTAAATTAGAATTCTCCAATTCGAATTTAGAGTTGAATAATTAAATAGTTGAGAATAGGAATTGAATAATTCGAATTTAGAATTGAATAATTAAATAATTCAAGTTCTTATATTGTTTGTTTGTCATAGATTTTGTAATGAAAGAGTTGGATGATCGATTTACACTGCAAAATGTTGAGTTGTTGAATTGTGTGGCATGTTCTAATCCTTGTTCTTCATTTCAAGATTTTGACCTTAATCCACTTTTGGGGTTGGCAAAATTCTACCCAAATTACTTTAAGGATGTTAGTGATAAGGAGTTATCTAGTCAACTTGAGACTTACACTGAGTGTGTTAAGACGGACGATAATTTTTCGAACTTGAAAGGTATTCTAGGTCTATGTAAGACTCGTTCGTACAAAAAACCACAAGACATTTGGATAGGTGTACACTCTTTTGAAGCTAGTTTTGTCATTACCGGTGGCTACCGCAAGTCTTGAACGAGTATTTTCTGTTATGAAATATGTGAAGAATGAGTTGAGAAATCGAATGTCTAACCCATGACTTAATGATTGTTTAGTGACATTTGTGGAGAAATATGTGTTTGCTACAATCGACGATCAAGATATTATCAAGCGTTTTCAAGGAATGAGTAAAAGGAGAATGAATTTACGCTTGGACTAGAAAGAGATTTTTATTTTGAGTTGTAATTAAAACATTAGAATATTTGATCATGTATAATACTCGGATATTTTTATTTGTTTTTCGTTCTATAATATTTTCGGCATACTTTGAATTTTAATCCTGGATCCGCCCCTGGGCACGCGTGGACGTAGGCCCACCCGTTTATGCGCCTGCATCATGAGGACTCAGATAAGAAGCAAAGTTACTACTATTTGTTATTCGGATTTTATTTTTTGAAGTTCACTTTGGACCTTTGGTTGATTTGAATGTTCACATTATGTTCATCTTCCACATGCACCTCTTCAACAAAAACTAAACAATGTAACTTTATAATTAAATATTACGATTATTATTTCTTAATTGAAGCTATATTAATGCTATAAATAAAGTCTACTGTTTGATTGAACTCTCACAAATCAAATTAGTTCTAACCTAAGTGATTGAGATCATGGCAAAAGTTACTCCTCTTTGCTTTCTCTTGGTTTTAGTTGTCTTGTCTGCTCTGGGTAAGTAGTAAATTTTTTTTTTTGAAAGTTAATAGTTTCATTTTTCACTAACTCCTAAGAATCCCAACTGTTATAGGTTAACAACTTATTTTAATCATTTATGAAAAAATTTAGCTTTTTATATGGTGATTTAATTAATGATACTAATACAATATAATCTAATTATTGTAGAGATGGGAAAAATGGTGGAAGGGCAAGTATGTTCAGGAACCCTAACTGTAGTTGGTCCATGTGGTGGATGTATAGAGCAATGTATGGAAATCTATAAAGATCTTCTTATCGGTTTTTTCTGCATCCCTCAGACTGGAACCACCGTCTGCGGTTGTTGTCACTCCCCACCCACCCCACCACCTCCGGCTTAACTACCACCTCAACCACATCGATCGGAAAGATGGAAATGAACTTTGGTACTTATGTGGCTATTTTATGATGATTCCTATTTTTCTATTTCAATTCCTTTTTGCTTTAGTGAAGTGGGTCGTTAAGACCCAAATTTGTACTAGTGTGACTTGTGGCTTTTATTTGTGTTAGATGTTCCTCTTTGCTGCCTTTATTTTAACCTTCATTGAAATTTAGATTTCTTTTCCTTTCGTTTCCGGAACGACAAAATTAGTATTATATCAAATGTCGACCAAGCAGTATTAGAGCAACCCATAGAGGGAGGAGAAAGAAGGAAAATACGAGCACCTATTAATTAAGAACCACAATGGTTCCACATGAAGTAATAATGTGTCCCATTCTATAATGGTTTCACATGAAGTAATTGTTAACTAGATCTTGCATATTGTTAACTACTGTTTGAGAAAAAAAATTGTTAGAAATTCGGACTTAAAAATCCGAATTTTAGGTAGACACAAAATTAACTTGAAAGTCCATATTCCAAACAAAAGACTTAAAACACATATACAAGGAGTTTATGAGATAATATATATAATCAGAATTTATCTCATAACATAGAAGGACCTAGAGATATCATGTTTATCACAACTAAAGAATAATACTTTAACATGGAATGAAAACTTGAAGTTCTTGATAAGTTATGTACCTTTCTCCATGTTGAATTTAAAGATTAGATAATAAACTTCTCCTTTGATCAAAGATGAATTAGTATACTATTTTTTCTTCTCTTCTTGATGTAGATTGAATTGAATTCATAATTTCTCATATTATTTCTCTTGTATGTACAATCATTTATAACTAAATTACAAGATAAATATAGTTAGAGAATTAAAGCAAATAAGATAAGAGATATTTCTAATCTAATTACAGAATTATAATATATAGATATATATATAAGATATATAGAAATATAAAATATATTCTCCTAATTCCAACACTCCCCCTCAAGCTGGGGCGAAGATGTTGACGAGCCCGAGCTTGACAAGTGATGACTGCAGTAATGATGGACCAACAGGTTTAGTAAACATATCAGCAGTTTGATTAGAGGACGAGACAAAAATTGGTTTGATGACACCTGAGTAAACTTTCTCTCGAATGAAGTGAATATCTACTTCTATATGCTTTGTTCTTTCATGAAGGACTGAGTCTGAAGATAACATGATGGCAGACTTATTATCACAAAATAGTGTAGAAGACTCCATTTCTGGAAAGCCTAATTCAGTTAAAAGGGAACAAAGCCAAATGATCTCACATGTGCCTTGAGCCATGGCACGATACTCAGATTCTGCAGAAGATCTTGACACCACTGCTTGCTTCTTACTTTTCCAAGCTAAAAGATGATTACCACGAAACACACATATACCAGAGGTTGATCTCCTATCACCTTTTGATCCTGCATAATCAGCATCAGTAAAACTAGAGAGGCCTGACTGTGCTCCTGTGCCATAAAATAAACCAAGACCAGGACAAGTCTTTAGGTACCGAAGAATATGGTAAGCGGCATCCATATGAGCGGTACGTGGTGCGTGCATGAATTGACTTACAACACTCACTGCATATGTGAGATCAGGTCGTGTATTTGTCAAGTAAATGAGGCGACCCACTAATCGCTGGTACCGTGATGGATCAGGTAATAATTCCCCAGACTCTGTAGTTAGTTTAAGGTTTGGGTCCATAGGCGTAGATGCAGGCCTACACCCAAGCATACATGTATCCTGAAGGAGATCGATGGTGTACTTCCGTTGAGATAAAGATATTCCCCGAGAAGATCGAGCAACCTCGATGCCAAGAAAATACCGAAGAAGACCCAAATCCTTCATATCAAACGAGTTCCCGAGAGCTTCTTTTACTTGAACGATGCCAGATGGGTCATCTCCGGTAATGATTATGTCATCAACATAAACTGAGAGGATAATACAATGACCCTGAAAACGACGAATAAAACATGTGTGATCTGAGTGACACTGCGAAAATCCCAAAGATTTGACCACATCACTAAAACGACTAAACCATGCTCTAGGAGATTGCTTAAGACCATATAGGGATTTGCGAAGGCGACAAACTTTCCCTGAATACTCCCCCTGAGCCCGAAATCCCGGTGGAGGGTCCATATATATGGTTTCTGATAAATTGCCATTAAGAAATGCATTTTTGACACCAAGTTGATAAAGAGGCCATGAATTAGAAGCAGCAAGAGATACCAACAAACGGATTGTGGTTAGCTTAGCAACGGGGGCAAATGTAGCATTAAAGTCCTTTCCTGGTACCTGAGTGAATCCTTTCGCGACAAGACGAGCTTTATATCTGTCAATGGTACCATCACTTAAATATTTCACACTGAAAACCCACTTACATCCCACTGTTTTCTCTCCAGTAGGTAAACTAACCAACTCCCATGTCTGATTATGTTGAAGGGCATTCATTTCAGCTTGCATAGCATCCACCCACTTAGGATTTTGAAGAGCCTCATGAACAGAGCGAGGAATAGAAACTGAATCAACCTGACTGAGAAAAGAGTGATATTGATCTGAAATACCCTGATAGGACAGATACTGAGAAATAGGATGATTAGTGTTGCATGTAAGTAGATACCGAGAGGGCATACGTCGCTCCCGGGGAGGATATCTGGGTAGAAGAGGTTCAGAAACTGAAGGAGATAAAGAATTACCTGATTGGGGGGAAGAAGCTGGTAAAGGATCGCTAGAGCGCGAAGGACGCGAGGAAACCTGTGATGGATTAACAATAGGAGAAAGAGGCACCATTTGACTAGATGAAGGAGGAGAGGACAATTCATTTGAATCAAGGATAGTAACTGGACGTGGAAGAAAAGTATTGTCCTCTACGAAAGTCTCCTTAACAGGATCTGACAAGGAAGGAGTATCGGTGAAAAAGGGAATCTGTTCAAGAAAGGTTACATCCATAGAATGATAGAAACGATTTGTGAGGGGATCATAACACCTATATCCTTTAGACATTGAGGAATATCCTAAGAAAACACACTTAATAGCCTTGTCATCAAGTTTTGTACGGGTAGGGTTGCGATTCTGAACGAAACACGTACATCCAAAAACACGAGGTAAGATGGGAAATAAAGTGTTACCTGGTTGGAGAATATGGAAGGGAGTCTTGCCATTCAATACTCTACTTGGTGTTCGATTTATAAGATAAACTGCTGTGAGGACTGCCAGATGCCAGAAATACTTAGGGACACTCATACCACGTAGAAGGCAACGTACTACAGACATAATATGACGATTTTTTCTTTCTGCTACACCATTCTGCTCAGGAGTGTAAGGGCATGTAAGTTGTTGAAGAATACCTTTTTTGTTAAGTTCAGATCGAAACTCATTAGTTAGGTATTCCCCACCGTTATCAGATCTAATGTTGCAAACTACTGTATTAAACTGAGTTTTTATCAATTGAAGAAAATTAGTAAAATGGGTGAAGACTTCAGACTTTGTTTTCATCAAATAAACCCATGTGCAATGAGTGTAATCGTCAATAAATGTGACATAGTAACGATGTTTGGAAATAGCAGACACAGGAGAAGGACCCCACACATCAGAATGGATGAGATAAAAAGCCCTAGGTGCACGAAGCATACGAGGGATATACGTGGTACGAGTATGTTTTGATAATTCGCAAACTACGCAACTAAACTTAAAGTCTTTGCAAGCTTTATGAAGGGAAGGAAATAACCAACATAGATATTGAAAGTTTGCATGCCCTAAACGTGCATGCCACAGATCTAAAGATTTTAGAGAGCAAAGAGACGAATTCGAACCAGGTAAAACAGAAGCTTGCAGACTAGATGGAGAAATCCTAGGAGTCAAGGGCTCACCAAAATAATAGAGTCCATCACGCTCATATCCTTTACCAAGAATCTTCCTCGAAATTAGATGCTGTAAAACACAACAGTTAGGTAAAAAAATAACTGCGCAATTTAGTGTTTTAGCAAGACGGCTTACAGATAAAAGGTTATAAGCAAATTTTGGGACGTAATAAACTGAATTTAAGGTAATATTGGAAGATAAACGAGCATTTCCTTGACTACTAATAGGCATGGCGGTTCCATCAGCAATACTAACCGTCTGATTAACGGGAATAACCTCTGAAGTAAGAGTAGATAACTTGCCAGTCATATGATTATTGGCTCCTGAATCCAAAATCCAAGTACAGTGGTCTGACTTACCATGAAGAGCAACATAGTTACCAACCGTAGTAGTATCCATTGGCATAGAAGTATGTGTTATGCCCGAACACAATTGTAACTTATCAATTTGAGATTGAAGTTCGACATAATCTAATTGAGCAACAAAACTACCATGAGAATCACAAGACATCTATCTTCCAAGTCCAAACACGAGAAAAAATATTTGAAATGTTACTGCAATACTGAACTCATACACAAAAGTATGAATAATAGAAATACCAAAAATTTCGAGCTTTGAACCTGTGGATTCTCTTGAATGAAAGTTATAGCTGGTGACGAAAAAGAAAACAAAATTCCTTTTCTTTGATATTTGTAGAGAGAAATAGAGAGAATAATAGATGAAGGTTATATATCCAAAATCACATTATAATGATAATTAAGTCGATTTGAACAAACCCTTGACGCAATACACATGTCAGCGGAAGAATTATGATGTAAGAGACCTCGATCTGCAAAACTTTTCTTGATATCCCAACATCGATGAATGTAGCCGAAAATACTGATTGATTATAAAGATTCAGAGAAAAAATAGTAACTTTCTTCTACTGGATTTGAAGATCCACTATGCCAAAGACATTGTTGGATTGAAGAAAAAAAAAAACAAGAAGAATGTCGGAACGACACGAGAATTGTGAGAACTGAGGTATGAATCAATTGATTTTGCTCTGATACCAAATTGAATTCATAATTTCTCATATTATTTCTCTTGTATGTACAATCATTTATAACTAAAT
The DNA here is from genome assembly GCA_002897215.1 of Eschscholzia californica subsp. californica. Lineage (NCBI taxonomy): Eukaryota > Viridiplantae > Streptophyta > Magnoliopsida > Ranunculales > Papaveraceae > Eschscholzia > Eschscholzia californica. Next base: position 482,878 of record BEHA01000736.1, read on the forward strand.
TACAAGATAAATATAGTTAGAGAATTAAAGCAAATAAGATAAGAGATATTTCTAATCTAATTACAGAATTATAATATATAGATATATATATAAGATATATAGAAATATAAAATATATTCTCCTAATTCCAACAGATTGTTGCGGAAGCGTAAAAGTAATGGAATCCATCATTGTTATTAAACTAAACTAATGAAATAAAGCTGACGAAATAACAATTAAACGATAAATAAACGAATAACAACTGAAATAAAGAAAGAAGATAATTATTAAAGGATACTTTTCCTTGATTGCTAAGATACTAAAATACTAAAACATGGAAACCCAAAATACTCAAACCGGTAACTATACTAATGCGGGCTTAGGCGACGACTTGGCCGTTAGGCTTACTAGTACTTTGGCCGAGAGGCCCACTAGAATGATGGCCGTCATCATACTCCCCCGCTGAGAAAAACTTGCCCCCAAGTTGGTGTCGTCATAAAGCAGATCGTCCAGGTAATGCGGATATATATCAGCGATGTGGAAGGTAACCTTCGTGAAGATTTTGAAGGCAATCCTTAGTTCCCACTTTGCGCGAGATTTGCCGGAAATTTGAAAAAGACAAATATAGACCAAATCATTAGCATCAATTTGAAGCTCATATTGCGATGATCCTCGCAACATTAATTTGAGTGAATAAACACTATTGGTCTTTCCATCTTCGCATGATAGACTTTTCCACTTAAAAATCTTCAAGAAGGTGTGAAGTAACATGAACAAGCATGAAGAAAGATTGATTGTAGCAATTCCCAAAAATTCTTCATCAAGAGTCGAAGTATCAACGAAACCAACTCTAATTACTGTATCTATATGGAAATATGTAGCTTCATTATGACACTCAAAAACTACCTTACCACGTTCATCTTCATGAAGTTTGTAAATCATAACTCTATCATAAATTTTCAAGTTAGGTAATATCGTAGCCAAATCATCATAGAAAATCCGTGTTGCAGCTGAAACATATTGTGTAGCAATAACCATTATTTTATGTACTTCTTTCCGGACACGAAATAATCTAGTAGGTGAACAACCTATTTCCTGAACAATCTCTTGAAGCTCTCTCTTCATATTTTCGAGACCACTAATGTCTTCCCAGCTGACGTTTGACACTTCAACTATTGTTTTACGTGGAGTTGAGGGGTTGCTCGTTCTTAGAGAAGTTTCGAAGTGCTCAATTCAGGGCCGTGCCTGGGAATTTAAGGGCCCAGTGCGAAATTTGAATCTGGACCTTTTAGAACAAAAAAAAACTAAAAACAAAATTTGGACAAACCATAATTTCTTTGTTAAGATGTATTCTTTCTTTATATAAGATATAATTTAAAATCTAAAAGTAGATTTTCGAATGTAGCATTTTGTATCATGATTTTCACATACATACCTTCGAATTTTTTAAAAAAAAATTTTAGACATGTATTTCTAAAAGTACTTCAAAAGATGAAAGAAATGGACCCAAATACATAACAAAATGTAAAAAAAAAGTATAACAAAGTAAAAAAAATAAAGAGTCAATTAGCAATGTACAATGAACCAAAATTACATAATTAGCTAAAGGAGTAAAATTAATTTTGCGGCCTGTGGGTTTCGAACCCTCGCTAAACGGATGGAATAAAAACTTCGAACCATCCTGGCTAACATATGTTTTAGTACACGTCTTTTTCTTTATTTTATATACAGTAGGTGTTAAGATATCATTGCAAACGGGCCCTTGTCGGTGGGGGCCCTGCGCGGCCGCCCTGCCGGCACGGGCCCAAGCACGTCCCTAGTGCTCATCTGTATCAGTCATTGAATTCAGAATCTCAATAAATGTTGTCTCATCTTCGAAGTGTATCACATCCGTCTTTTCTCTTACCCACTGAATTGTAGCTTCAGTACATGAGTAGACCCTCTGAAAAGTTGATCCAAATTTTTATCTGTTACTCACTTGTAACGCCAGAACATAACTTGGGAAGTTTGTGTGTGTCATGTGATACGACGAGGTCAACTTATTTCTTTTTGTTGAAAATAAATTAATAATATGTCACCCGTCTGTTCTTAACAACATCTTATTCTAATAAAATCCAAATCTTGATATTTCTGTTGAGAGGCGTATATCATTTCACAAAAACAAGAAACTTTATAATTCACTTTTCTTAGAGGTAACAAAATTGTGTTAATATGTAGAAATGTTGAAATGACAATTATCCGTCCGAGACAGTTATGAACTAGTTACGAAACACTTCATGGCATTACACCATAATTGTCTGGTGTAAATGTAGGTTGTTGCATGTTAAATTTATTTCATCGAAAGAAACATCCAATGATGAACCATGTTAATCCAGTGGTTATTGATATTGGCTAAGTCAGGTTGGTTTAAATAATAATTGATCTTTCAACCATGGAAATGCACCTTGGCACGTTTTAAAGTTTTAATAAAGTATGAAATTTCACTATAATTTTAATGAAGCTGGAATATACTTAATAAATAAGGTACCAAATCATTTCATGATTTTATTGAATTTAAAAGAAAAATACTTCATAGAACATGGGAATTACAGGTAAGCACGTTTAAGGTTTTAATAAAATATTAAATATTTTTATTATCTTAAAGAACCTATTACACTATAAATACATGCTAGTATTCACTTTGTTTTCTCACAAATCAGAAAAAGAACCTACTTTAATTTGTAGTAATCTATTTGAAATTTAAGATTATGGCTAAAGCTTCATCTCTATGCTTTTTGCTTCTTTTGATTGTCGTTTCTGCATCACGTAAGTAGTATTTTCTCTTACTCGTGTCATTTAGTTTCTCTCGAAGTTGTTATTAAATTTTCGTTATTTAGTTTAAATTTAGTAAGAAAATTGTGAAGCTCACTTTAGATGGTTGGTAACTTGTATATTTATCTACAATAGATATCTAAAATTTGAATGTTAATATTTACAAAAAGGGATAATGTTCCTTGAAAAGAAAATTACTCATTTGCACATATATATTATTTAAAAAAAAGTTATTCTTTATAGTTTTAGTTATAATTGAAGTGAATCAACCTACATATATGAACCCAAAGATAAAAAGAAATTAAGAGATTGAGAATGGGCCTTATTTTGTTGGATTTTGATTTTGAAATAATTTGTGTTAATTTTGTGATGGACTTTGTTGTAGACATGGGTGTAATGGTGGAGGCACAAACATGTCCTACGGGGACTTTGCAAATATTGGGTACTGCCTGCGCCAACTGTGCTGCTCAATGCCAGGCAGCCTTCCCCTTAATTGTTGTTGGTAACTTATGTATTCCTCTCACAGGAACCTCCATCTGCGGTTGTTGCATCTCCTGATCCACCCCACTGGACCACTGTCGAACCACCACCAAGCTACTTTAAGATTAAAATAACACAGCTACTCGTGTGTGCCTACCATTTCGTTTAATGTTTTCCTACTTTGCTTTCAATAACGTAGGCGTATCATAAGACCTACAAGTTTGTATTTGTTTGAACTCTTCTTGATTTGCAATAGATTCATTTACGGTGGCTTTGGTGGAAATTTTAGTTGGTATTGTTTTTCTCGCATGCATTAATCTAGACCTATTATGTATGTGTTATCGTGAATTGTTGTTGGAATGATTAATGCATTAGTAAAAACAAGACTATGATGATCAAGAAACAAGAAGGATAACCACAAAAATTGTTGGAATTTTTGGACAATTATTAATTAAATTATTTATAAAATCAAAAAAATCAGTATTATAGTATTTGAATTTAAATTTTGTGTGTAATAGTCATGTCTCTTGATAAGTATTTGGAGAAACATATTTTTTGTGAAAAGATTTTCTACTTGAAAATTGTCCTTTTATTTTTTATAAATAAATTTTTCTCTAAGCAAACTAGAAGTTGATGAAAACAACATGTAGAAATTATGTCGGAATATCTTTGCCATTTTAATGCGTTCTATTGCTCCTTAAGTGAAATCTCCACAAATTACTTGGTGTAGTTTCACAAAGGCTTGTCATATCTTGGGATCAATTTGCCTTGTACCTTCAAGTAATCTCGATTGGGAGGAGGAAAATGATGCTTTAAGGAAAGTGTATCTAGTACACGTTCGGTTAGTGCTCTTAATGTAAGATCTAGGGGTTCGAAGGGAACAGATGAGAGATGAGTGAAGATTAGGGTTACAAGTCGTTTTTATATGTTCATGTACTAAAGACGTGCCAAGGTCCAAGTCGGTGGTCAACGACAATAAAAGGCTTAGCCCAGCTCATGTCCTCAGCCCAAACTCAACTCTCCATCTGATAAAGTCGACCACTGTGGAATTATACCTTTAACAATAAAAGTTAGTTAGTAACTAACTTTTTATTTTTCTGTAGTAACTAACTTTTTATTTTTCTGTAATCCTAACAGTATTCATCTTCTTCTTTTTAACTCTTTTCTATAAATAGAGAATGTAATAAGATTGAAAGGATTGATTGAATAAAATCGAGTTCTACTGGAAACTTACACCTATCAACATACAGAATATAAGTTGGTGCATTTGACGATTAACAGTTACAAATATCTTATTAGGCTTATCTTGTCGTATCATTTGGTGTTTTTGTTATAGTCATAAATTTTAATTTTTCTAGCCCCATCCGTATCCAGATTTAGTCAAACGGCATATACATCTTATTTCAATTTTTTGGGTAGGAGAATCCCAGGCCGACATCAATAGAGCAAACTCATTCTGGTTAAGTCCATGAGTATTCAATTTCATCTCTATTTTACAAATGGCTGCAGCTTTAGGGAATAAAAAATCTGTGGAGAATAAAAAATCTCTACTAAATTGGTCAACTGAGATTAACTTTATACATATATATATATATATATATATAGTTGTTGCTATAGGCTTACAATTTTAGAGTTAAACAAAACTAAATGTTTAGAAGATCCCGTAAACGAATTTATAAGAAATTTATATAAACTTAAGCAAAATATTTTTACGGTTCTAAACCCTAAACTCCTTCTAAGTGTTTCTTCTTTTCTCCATCTTATTTTCTAAAGCTTTGTTTTCTTCTAATCACGAACCCCTAAAAATATGGAGAACAAACCTAATAAATTTAGAAGTGGATATGTTTTAGGGTTCAAAATTAACTGATTCCTAGGGTTTACAATGTGTTTATCTTGGGAGGATTAATGGATGAAGAAACTTGCTTTAGACATCCCATGGAAGATGTATTAAGAACATCAAGATATTTGTTTGATGATTTCTAGGGGTTAGAATGTTTTTTTCCTCTTTATCTCTCTAACTTTGTTGTTGATTTTAGAGAAATAAGGTTAGTAGTTGTTGGAGATTTGGGGAAGATAAGTAAGAGAGGTAATGGAGAAAGAAAAAGATGAGATGCATGAGTTTATCTCTGGAGAAGAAGAACGTGGAAGGGAAGAAGAAAGAGGGAAAAATGACACAGAAAAGAATTCAAGTTAATTTTGTAAATTGTAATTTTTTTTGTATCTCCTGTAGAATATTCCCTAGAGATTTCATAAAGAAACATGGATTCCCCGGGCAATTTATTCCCTAGAGATTTTTCTTTATTCCCCAAAACCGCGGCCTTTACAAATATTTATCCTCAAATTAATCATTTTAATTAGGATAAGCCGAACTTAAATAATAAAGCAAAAAACATAAGTTATTGCCAACGACAATTCTGAAAATCGTCAGCATTTGTATTAAAGCCTACATCAATAAATCAAAACCATTCCGGATAAATCCATGAATATTCAGTTCATTTGGATTTTACAAATATTTATCCTCAAATTAATCATCTTAGGATAAGCTAAATTTAAATAATACAACAAAAACATAAGTTATTGTCGGCGGCAATTCTGAAAACCGTCAACATCTGTATTAAAGCTAACATCAATAAATCAAATTCATTCAGGTTAAATCCATGTATGTTCATTTCATTTGGATTTTACAACTATTTTTCCTCAAACTAACCATCTCAGGATAAGTTGAATTTAAATAATACAACAAAAACATAAGTTATTGCCAACGGCAACTCTGAAAACTGTCGGCATTTGTGTTAAAGCCTACATCAACCAATCAAATTCATTCCGGTTAAATACATGAATATTGATTTCATTTGGATTTTAGAAATATTTATCCTCAAATTAATCTTCTTAGGATAAGCTAAATTTAAATTACACAACAAAAACATAAGTTATTGCCAACGACAATTCTGAAAACCGCCAGCATTAGTGTTACAGCCCACAGTGTAGTTTGCACCGTCGCTAGAAGATGACATTTGCCGACACTTTTATAAAAGCGTCGGTGTATATCATGGACGGTTCCAAGTTAATGTCAGATAAAAAGAGAGAACCTGTGGCAACGGTTGTAGGGATTTAAACCCTTATACTAGTGTTTATAGCGGAAATAAGACATCTAATGTCTACACTAGTATCCCCAGGATCACATGCAAAACTAGTAATTAAACTAATGGAGATAGTAGATTACCTTAATCGCTTTTCCCTCGAACTAGTTGAATTGATTGAAGAAGACCAAGAGCTTCAAGTGTAGCTCCTCTACTTGGGACACGAGCAATCAATTTGATCTCCCACCTTGTTGTATAGCTAGCACACCAATGGTGGTTGGAAAGAAGAACACCTTCTTCTTTGACTAGATAGATAGTTAATGGGAATTAGCTCACTTTCTCCTCTCTACTTGATGTGGTAGAGTAAGAAAGTTTAGAGAGAAATTCCACACCTTATTCTCTGCCCTAAGAGTGTTTATATAGAACCCTAAAAAGAATCCACCTCCTTTTAGGTTTCCCAAAACACCCTTTGGAATAAGATTTAGGGAAATAGTCGAAAATAGCAACTATTGGTATTTTCTCAATTCCCTAAGGAGATGACGTCCAAACCCAGCCAAAATTGGCAGATTTAATGTTCATAACATAAGGAAACGTCCCTCCAAAAATCAGCCCAATCCGAGTCCTAGAAGTACCCGAACCGGTCTAGGCCCAAAAATCCTGTTTTTGGCCTTTTTGTACTATCTTTGTCTAATTCCTTTTTAGGCCTATGAGATATGTTTATGGGACACTCCCATGATTATATCTCACTCCCACTAGTCATATCCTAGATCAATTTGTCACTCTTATGTGTAACCCGTTGTAGGATCCGATCGAAGTTAGCCGCGAATTACTTCGTAATTCGACGATCGTAGTTGGTCTCTAGCTACAACTCTACGATCCCTAAATCAATCGGACTTGATGATCTTCCACATCAATTGTCCTATCCGACAAATTGTTCGCATTGTCACCTTGGTCGAAGGACATCTCCTTCAACTCCTTCAGACTCCCACTTGGACTTAGAACAAGTGCAATGCCTCGATTCCCGTGTCAATTTAGTATCCCATCTGATACGTCACGTCATTCAGACTTTCTTGATATCCGAGTACAACTGTAAAAGACAAACGATTAACTTTTAATCCGTTTGAGCGCGGCCACGCATTTTCAGTTGCTACTCATCAAGTGGCCTTGAGACACTTTGTACCTAATGTGATTAGGGTGACACAATCCATTCTTCCGCTCCCACTTAACTTCATGTCTATCCTGTCCTTCCCAGTATCCGTCTTTATAACCTCCTTTTACGGCGCGGCGTTTGACGGAACCAAAGTCGGACATTTCTTTCATAAGATGAGTGGAGCACTCATGTTTTGAGGAATCTCTCCAATTGTCTTTATGAGAAGTATTGACGTTCATCACGAGTGATGTACTTATCATTTGAGGGTTATCCAGTGTATGAACTTTTTATACACCCACGTAGTCTAATAGAATATACTATTCCTATAGCCCATGAAACTGCGCTATCCCATCGACTCCCGTGCTAGTCTTCGTGAGTCATTGTTGTCCATGCAATGACCTGGACCAGGGTTTTTGATAATAAATATTCGAAGTTCACTTAATAGGGTTTCATTCATCAGATCACGTATCTGACAAACCTATTCGGAACGTTTTATTATCGATGGACTGTCATTCAAATACTAAACCAAATTTAGACGACTGGTGAAATAACTCTATTATTTCTGATAACGAGAGTTGTAAATCTGAGCCTCTTCCGTAAAACTCCTTTTACCCACTCAATTTTACTTGTCGAGGTTTAAAATTATACCTCATGCCTTAGACTGTGTATGAATCTCATACTATGTCTTAGGTGACAGTTTAGTTTGACTACCGTGGTAGTCGGTTTTAAACTTTGCTTATTATCAATTAATTTGAAGATTGCTAACTTCAACCTTGATAATATCTAGTAACTTTTACTAGAGTTAAGGCTTTTAATTCTTTATGTAGTATTTGCAACAGTTCCCGGCTTAAAACACTTTTAGCCTACTTTCCTTCCATGTCTGGAAGTTTGTTACGATGACATGTTCAACTTTTGTACTACTTTATCCTTAAGCCTTCTAGGATATTCAAAGTAGTGTCTTCGGTTTTCTAATCCGAATTTGGAAATCTAAATGCTATTCATGTCCAACATGATTGACTTTATGTTTCCGAACATAAATGTCTCTCTCATGCGTGCTAGCTCATCGGTGTCTTTTCAGACTCCGAGTTTTGCAACGCCCTCTGTCATGAGTTTTTGGGTTGAAATTCTTTTAGACTTTCCGAGTCTTAGATTTTCTGT
>BEHA01000736.1:497280-520506 GCA_002897215.1 Eschscholzia californica subsp. californica
GGTCTCTAGCTACAACTCTACGATCCCTAAATCAATCGGACTTGATGATCTTCCACATCAATTGTCCTATCCGACAAATTGTTCGCATTGTCACCTTGGTCGAAGGACATCTCCTTCAACTCCTTCAACGGTTTCTAGTTTCCTATAGGTAGTGAGGTTGGTATAAATAATAATTGATCTTTCAGCCACAGAAATGCACCTTAGCACGTTTGTAGTTTTAATTCATTATAATTTTAAAGAAGCTGGCATATACTAATTAATAAATAGAGTACCAAATCATTTAACGATTTCATCGAACTTAAAAGAAAAAGACTTCATTGAACTTGGGAACTACACGTAGCCACGTTTAAGGATTTAATAAAATATCAATTATTTGTATTATCTTAAGAACTTTTTACACTATAAATACATGCTAGATTCACTCCGTTTTCTTACAAATCAGAAAAAGAACCTACTTTAATTTTTTTTGAATTGAAGAACCTACTTTAATTTGTAGTAATCTATTTGAAATTGAAGATTATGGCTAAAGCTTCATTTCTATGCTTTTTGGTTCTTTTGATTGTCGTTTCTGCATCACGTAAGTAGTATTTTCTCTTATTCATGTCTTTTAGTTTCTCTAAAAGTTATTATTAAGTTTTTCGTTATTTAGTTTTTATTCAGTAAAAATGTTGTGAAGTTCACTTTAGATGGATGGTAACATGTGTAATTCTCTATAGTAGATATCTAAAATTTGAATGTTACTATTTACAAAAGGAAATATTGTTTGTCTGTTTCTGCAAAAGAAAATTACTCATTCGCACATACATATTATTTTTGAAAAATTATTCATATTTTCTTGGTATGACTTCCACCTATTTCAACTCAGAAGATAATTAGTATTTGTTACCGGATATGATTCTGTGTAGTTCTAGTTATAATTGAAGTGAATCAACCTACATATATGGGCCTCATTTTTTGGATTTTGATTTTGAACTAATTTGTGTTAATTTTGTGATGGACTTTGTTGTAGAGATGGGTGTAATGGTGGAGGCACAAACATGTCCCACCGGGACTTTGCAAATATTGGGTACTGCCTGTGCCAACTGTGCTGCTCAATGCCAGGCAGCCTTCCCCTTAATTGTTGTTGGTAACTTATGTATCCCTCTCACAGGAACCTCCATCTGCGGTTGTTGCATCTCCTGATCCACCCCACTGGACCACTGTCGAACCACCACCAAGCTACTTTAAGATTAAAATAACACAGCTAGTCTGTGTGTAGCTACCATTTCGTTTAATGTTTTCGTACTTTTCTTTCAATAAAGTTGGCTTGTCATAAGACCTACAAGTTTGTGTTTGTTTGAACTCTTCTTGATTTGCAATATATTCATTTATGGTGGCTTTGGTGGAAGTTTTAGTTGGTATTGTTTTTCTTGCATGCATAAATCTAGACTTGTTATGTATATGATTATCATGAATTGTTGTTCGAATAATTAATACACTAGTAAAATCAAGACTATGATGATGAAGAAGAAATAAGAAGGACAACCACAAAAATTGTTGAAATTTCTGGACAGTTATTAATTAAATTATTTATAAAATCAAAATTAGTATTATAGTATTTGAATTTAAATTTGAGTCTATTTGGCCCCCCTACTTTGTGACCAGCTTCCTTTATGGTCTCCTATTTTCTGTAAATTCAAATATGACCCCATTTTTTAATGTAAATGTCAGAACTACCTTCCTATAAAGATTTTTTTAAAATAAAATTAAATAAAAAACATGAATTTCCACCTAACTTCCACCTCACCTTTCTCTCCACCTCACATCTCTCTCCACCTCACCTCTCTCTCTCTCCACCTCACCTCTCTCTCTCCACCTTACATCTCTCTACAACTCACCCCTCTCTCTCTCCAAGTCACCTATCTCTTCCCCGACGAAGGTCGCCGGTCGAAATTTTTTCCGTCCGGCAACCTTCAAATATAAAAAAAAATCTCATTTCTTTCTCTCTCTAAACACTCACGCGAAGGGGATTTCCTTCGCCGGAGGTAGGTCTGTTGAAGAACAGACCAGAACAGACCGATCTGGTCTGTTCTTCAACACATCTTTAAGGTCCATTTAGGAACAAATCGATCTTGTCTGTTCTTCAACAGACTTACCTGCGACAAAGGGAAACTCCTTCGCCGGAGTGTTTAGAGAGAGAGACGAGAGATTTACTTTTATTTTTATGTTTATGTTTGAAGGTCGCCGACCAGAAAATTTTTCGATCGGTTACCTTTGTCGGAGAAGAGATAGGTGACTTGGAGAGAGAGGTTAGTTGTAGAGAGATGTAAGGTGGAGAGAGAGAGATAGAAGTGAGGTGGAGAGAAAGGTGAGGTAGAAATTCATGTTTTTTATTTAATTTTATTTTGAAAAAATATTTATAGGAAGGGTAGTTCTGACATTTACATTAAAAAAGGGGGTCATATTTGAATTTAAGGAAAACAGGAGGCCATAAAGGAAGCTGGTCACAAAGTAGGGGGCCAAATAGGAATTAACTCTTTAAATTTTGTGTCTAATAGTGATCATGTCTCTTGACAAAAGTATTTGGAGAAATTTTTTTTTGTGAAAAGATTTTCTACTTGAAAAATATCTTTTTGTTTTTTATAAACAAGATCTTCTCTAAACAAACTAGAAGTTGATGAAAACAATATGTAGAAACTATGTCGGAATGTCTTTTTCCATCTTCAAGGCGTTTTAATGCTCCTTAAGTGAAATCTCCACAAATTACTTTTAGTTTCACAAAGGCTTGTCATATCTTGGGAATCAGTTTACCTTTTACCTTCAAGTAATCTCGATTGAGAGAGGGGGCAAATAATGTTTTAAGGAAAGCATACCTAGTACACGTTTCAAGCTTATAATCTCCATCCTCTTGATTTGTATCCAAAGACAATTTTTCTAACAAAAATATCCATATCTATGAGGTTGGTTTGATTAGTACTATTATTGTAAGATCTATGGTTTTGAAGAGAACATATGAGTGAAGATTAGGGTTACAAGTTGTTTTTATATATATGGTCAAGTACTAAACACAGGTCAAGGTCCAAGTCTAATGTTTTTATAAATTCTAAAACCAGTATACAAGTTCCTCTGCGAAAAAAGGGTTTATTGGCAACGCAATTTCTCGACGGCTTATAAGAAATCAGAAATGGATATATTCCCGACGGATATTACATAAACCGTCGGCCATAGGTTGCCCTTCCCTACGGTTTTTCAAAGAGCCGTCAACATAACTCTCATAAGTGGACCACCCCTGTTTTTCTTTCCGGAAGATTTGGCCGACGATCTTTCTTTTCGTCGGCAGAATTGTGTTGCCGACGGTTTCTTACATTCCGTGGGTGATTAGTTTGCACGTACTTTTTTTTGTTTTGGCAAAAAATTTCGCACCCCGCGAAAATAAATCCACTGTCGATGGAAGGATTTTAAGTTTCGATCAAAAGTGGATTTTTTCTCTCCCGAGGGGGCTTACAAATCCCTAGGGCAGTTCAACATTTCGTTCTCTTTCTCCCTCTCAAGTTTTTCTCTTTCTTCTTCGATCGAATTTGGGGCTATAGACTTGTGTAAGTCTCTCTCTCTCTCTCTCTCTCTCTCTCTCTCTCTCTCTCTCTCCTCTTGTTAGATCTACAATTTTGATTGATTCTCTTAGTTTGCACTTCCAAGTGATTCTAGGTTCAACTTAGTTGTACATAAATTCATTGTCAGGCTTTGTAGATGGAACTTGTATACTGGTTTTAGAATTTAGGGATAGATGCAACCATCTTGTGGGATTAAATGGGAATCTTCTTATACTGGTAGTTACATCAGTTCTCTTTGGGTCTGTGAACCCTTTTCCCATTATATGGTGGTATGTATAAGGAACGATGATTCTTTTAAATGAAATCTGGTTTCTTCCATGATTATATATTGAATCGTTCATGGAGTTCTTACTTCTTAGCTTCTGGTATTCATCTTATATGGTCTCTGTGAGAATAGTCCCACATGAAAAAAATTTAACATGGTATCAGAACTAGTGTCACACGTGATAGGCTTAAAAGCCACACGTGCTCCACGACACCCAAAAAAACGCACGTGCTAGGCTCAAAGAACATGCCACACGTGAGGGGGAGTGTGAGAATAGTCCCACATAAGAGAATGGGTATCTAGCAACCAAGAATATAAGGTCTACGTCCTCTCCCCTCATTACCAATTGATTTTGAGTTGGATGACCACAAACTTATGTACACATTTTTCACCAGTGTTTATGTAGCTGGAGAGAAGTGAACATGTAAGTACGCAAATGCTTTATTGAACTATTTAAAATTTCAAAAAGAATCTTATCCATGTTTAATAGGCCTATTTACTAGGAATTGGGTATTTTGACTCCTCGTAGAAAATTGAATAGAATTCAAGATTGATTCTCTTATTTCTTGGTATTAAGACTTGTTAGAAGTTATGATGACCCCAACTCGTGTTGAAGTAGATAAGGCCATATTGTTACAGTATGCATTTGTTAGTTATAATTGCATAAGGCTTGTTATTACCCCTTATTAAGTACTGAGACTTCTTCTCAGAAATAATAGATTCTAGGAATCTCACACTGATACATGGTTGTGTTACATGTTAATGTTCATTTAAAAGAGGGTCGAGATGCAGCTTTAAACTTCTCTCAAGAAAGGTGCCCGGCGGGGGCTTGGGGATGCTTTTATCGACTCAGTTAACTTCAATTAATTGAGTAAGCTTTAGCTTTCACTTTGACTTGGGGTATGTTTGTATGAACTGTCTTTTGGTCCCCCTTCCATATTTGTTCCTGCTTGTGCATGGGTACATAACTTGTTTCAGAACAAAAGAATGGATGACATTATGTACGCAAAGCCTTTGCAATGCTCAAAGTTGTTATAGTAGCATGTTAAGTTCTTGTGATTTGACATTCAATAATACAATCTGAGTTACTTAATACTAGAGTCGACCATCTTATTAATGTTATAACGCATTAAATGTCATTATGTAACTTGTCCTAATTTGGCTTTATTAACAGTAGTATATTAAAGATAGCTAGGGTTTGCGAAGGAAGAACAATGAAGAACTAGGGTTTGCGAATGAAGAACGATGAAGAGCAGACAGCTAGGGTTTCGTAAGAAGGGAAATGAGTTAGGTCTTCTAAACTCACTTTACTTAACCTAGTCAACAAGTCTGTGCTGACCCAGTCAAATCCAGTCAAAGCCCGGTCCTTCAAATCCAGTCAAAGTTTGTCTTCAACTTCTCTAAAGGCAGCCTCCATAAACCTGAAATATTATTAGTAGTTAATAAGTTGTTGTTAGTACAACTAATTCTGTTTTCATAACAGAATCTATTTTCTCTTTTCTCTTCTTTATAAATAACTCATGTAAACTAAGAGTTTGATGATTGAAAATAAAATTCAGAGCTTGTGAGAAATCTTACATGGTATCAGTCTCAGTGTTAGATCCTAACTAGGGTTTCCATCAAGCTCAAGAACAATCGCCATTTAACATCTCGTAAAATCAAACATTCAAACAAGAAAAAGAAGAAGATTAAAATCATTCAAATAGAAGATAAAACCATCATTATTCAGTTCTAGATATCAAGTTACTTACTATTTTTTCGGCCTAAGCTCCAAGCTTTCATCAATGGCTTCCGCAACTCAAGGTACTTTACCACCTATCTATGCTGTTATTAACTTCATAACTGAGAAATTAGATGATTCTAACTATCTCATGTGGCGTGACCAAGTAGAAACTATGTTAAAAACTTATGATCTCATAGGTTTTGTGAATGGCTCATTTGAAGAACCACCTCAATTAAAGTTCATTTAAGAAATTGAACAAGTTAATCCAGATTTCCAGATCAAAAGAAAGTTTTGTAATGTCTTTTTTGAAAAGTACTCTATCCAAATCAATCTATTATGATATATATGACTTACAATCTGCAAAAGAAATTTGGGAATACCTAGATCTAACAAATAATGAAGGATTAGAGTCTAAGAAAGATCAACTAAGAAGAAAATTACAAACTGCCAAGAAAGGAGATGCATCTATAGCTTAATACTTAAGAGAAATTAAGCATATTTCAGACTCCTTAATGACTGTTCATGATAGAGATTCTGATTCAGAGTTAGTTCGAATTGCTTTAAATGGTCTTTCATCAGATTATGATCAATTCACTACTGCTCTTAGAGCACATAATGAGCTTTTATCACTAGCTCAACTTAAGTCTAGGCTTACTCAACATGAACATGGTTATCTAGCAAGGATTATGTTCATGAAGCTTATTATATAAACAAGTCAAATCAGAAACAAGTTTCAAGAACCAAATCTTCACCTTCATACTATAGAAACATGGCTTCCAGTTACAAGAAAGATGTTCCTGCTCCTGTCAACACTCAACACAAGAGTCAGAGAGCTGAGGATTTTGATTTCTCCTCAATTCCTTGTGGAATTTGTAAGAGATGGGGTCATTCTCCTGGTGTTTGTTATTTCAGATACAAACCCAACAATATAAAGACTCATTCTGGTTATCATACTGAAGAACAACTTGAAAATTTAGATTCTAGTTCTCCTGATCAACATTTAGAATGTAGGTCATACCCATATGCAGAAGAATCATTATTGGAATGTAACAATGACATGGTTTATACAAATGAGTACAAAGTGGATAGGTACAACTATGATCAAAGTGATGATGAAGAAGTATATCAAGAATGTCACACTGCTATATTATCTTATGAAAACGAAGATATTTTCTATGAGTGTGAAGATACTCCAATTGAGGGTGAATATGAAACTTATTATACTACAAGTACTCAATCTCCTTCATCATCTGAAAAAGATCAAGCTTGGTTAGCTGACACAGGAGCTAGTAGTCATATGACTCATGCTGCAGCTAACATTATCTCACCTCAGGTATACAAAGGGACAGAAGCTGTCATGGTTGGCAGTGGAAATTTTTTGCAAATTGAAAGTACAGGTACATCAAAATTTTCTACGTCAACTTGTGTTTTTTATCTCAACAAAGTTTTGTGTGTTCCTCATCTCAAAAGGAATCTACTTTCAATTTCTAAGTTTACTAAAGATAATTCTGTCTCAGTAGAGTTTATGCCATGGGGGTATAGTATTAAAGACATCTGGTCCAAACAAATTCTAGCAGAAGGACCAGTCAAAAACAACTTATACCCTATAGAAGTTCATCAAAATATTTCTCATAAAAAGCATGAAGTTGCAAATCTAAGTCAAACTGCATGTTCATATGATACTTGGCATGCTAGACTTGGTCATACACATGCTGATGTGATAAGACAACTCAACACAGATAACAAAATATTACTTTCTACTACAAGCCCACACTCATTTTGTAACTCTTGTGCATTGGGTAAAAGTAAGTGCTTACCATTTGCTTCATCTAGTAGCACCACCAACACTCCTCTTCATTTGGTTCATCACTCCAGTAAGGCCTTTTCTCCAACAGGTAAACTTCAATTTCCATTCTGCTAAAAGCTAAGGAACCATGAGTTTTAATGTAATTGTCACTACCTACTACTATTATTTATCACTATATGCATGTGGTTTTTGGACATACTAATACCTTTATGATTCTTCATAAGTATGGAACTGTGTATGAAGCTATGTATGAAACTAATGACAACAACTTAGCTGTTACCGGTGACACATGAGACCCTTGTATTGATTCTTCATAAGTATGGAACTGTGTATGGAACTGTGTTCAAAGGTGATAATCCTTCATCGTTGAAGCATCTGTAGTTTAGGTTAGTATGATTGATCAAAATTTCTTGTATTGATGGCTTGTGTTGGATTCTATTTATTAGGGATTTTCTAACAACTTAGGAAGTCTTCATCTATAGAAATTTGTGTACGTCACGGTTTTACTAATATAGTATAGGTATGTGATCACAGCTCGAAATTCATTTGGGTTTGTCACAATTTTAGCATTAGCATATTTTGTTTCTTATGCATGAATGTTGATTCAACCAATTTATATGGTTTTACTTCTAAGTTATTTGGTTGGAACGACTTTTAGTCAAACTCAATTTCGAATTTTCAAGAACTAAGAGATGTGTTGTTTTTTCTTTCGCAGGGATTAAAATTGATTATGAAAAAGCCTAAATTTTGAAGAACGGAGACGTGTTATTAATTTGTTATATACATTTGATGTCGATAATTATGTATAGTTTAGGGATGTATTGAATTTTATAGACGTGATGTGTTATAAATTTATTTTGAAATTTATATTTATGATAAAAATAACAAGTTATTATTCATTATGTTGTTGTAGTTTATGGATAACCTAGTACAGCAATGGGTGCGAAAAATTATTTTTTAAAAAATCAAGAAATTTATTGCCGACGGTTCATGTGCCGTCGAGAAGCAGTAAGAAATTTGGCGCCAGATTGTATTGCCGACGGTTGTTACTTTTTAAATGCCATCGGCCATAAATTTTGGTGGGAAATTACTAAGTTACGCCGACCGTAAGTAAAATATAGATAACCGTTGGTAGTACTTCTGCGATGGTCTTATTTCCGTCGCCAATGTCGTCGGCAGTAGTACTGCCTACCCCTTTAAAGCCGACGCCTCGGTGCCGTCGGCACAGAGTTCTGCTACGGTATTTTCAATGTTACCGACAGCTTTCTTCCGTCGGCAATAGACTGTATTTTTGTAGTGGCCTGGTGAGATACCTTAACCGTTCATTTCTTATCATTTTAATATATAGTTTCCACCAAGGTGATCATAATGCTCCCATTATTCTGTGTACCTTCCTAAACTATTTTTTGACCTTCTTAAGTGTAAAATATCACGAATGTTCTCTTATATCTCTTCTTGTTCCATTTTTGCTCCTCACAGCAAATCCGATGTAGGGACTCCAGTAGAGTACAAGTGAAATAGTTGTTCCACATAGAGTATACAGTAACAACGCATTAGGATAGGTGATCGAATACAATAAATCAAATATTATAAAAAAAAAACACAAATACTCTAACTACGATATTCAAACAGAAGAATTAACAGAAAAACTAAAACCACAAAAATTGTTATATTTTCCACGTAGAGCATAAAGTAAAATAGTTGTCCCTCCACATGCACACAGCACACAGCACACAGCACACAGCACACTGATAAAAAAGAACACATGAAATTGTGGGTGTTATTGATAGCCCACTTTATTGAAAGAAATTTACATAATGGAAATAAAATGTTGTCACATAAACTTATTGCTTGAGCGGTAATGTGCAACAAGTACACTTAAACTTGTGCGAATCCGGCACACAAGTCCACCGATGACGAATAATAGTAGCCCTGCAAACTGTTTGGCAGGCAGATACGCAAGAAGGAAGATCTCGGTAAAACACGTTAGGCAAACATACTGGTTGTGCCTCCACCTCCATTATACCCATAACTACAACAAAGTAAACCACAAACTATTAGTTCAAAAAATTAATTAATGTAATTTATTTATTTGTTTTTTTGAAATTTGAGTTCGATGTACGATGTACCAATTGGTTGGGTTTCAAATTCATATTTCCAATACAACTAGTAGAGTCTATTATTTATTCCTTTTCCGGCACAAAATTAAGGGTGTGATTCAAAATATAATCGATATTCTTTTTCTTTGTTACTAAGATTTGATTTGGTCTCTGACATATAGTAATCACTTTACTTATTAAGTGGTAGTTAAAGTAAAACATATTTAGTTGGAGAACATTATCCACCTAATAGATTGCTATATTTCTTGAACTAAAAATTAACCTGCACCATCTATATTCAACAACTAACAGTAGTGTAGTTTTACAGATTCCAAATGTAAATTTAGGTGCAGAAATAAGTGAAGTTTTAGTAAAACATTGATTTTTTTTTTTTTTTTTTTATGATATTCGGCTTTCGCCTATTATTGACCATTCGAATTAGGAATTACATGAGTTTCTTTTTTTTTTATCGAAAAATATTCTGCTCATGCATATGATGCCCTTCTGCATATAATTATAGTTTAAATGACTAGTTAAAGAAATAACAAATTGTTATGGAGTGGTAGCTTCCAAAACATCATAAATGACTTAAACTATAAAAGGAATGGGAACAGTTAGTACTTACAAGAGGTGGAAAAGAGTATAAAAGTGAAGAGAAAACATATTGAAACAACTTTAGCCATAATCTCAAGTTAGAATTTATTAACTCAATCACTTTTTTTTCTCCAATATAGGAAGAAAGAACGTAGACACTACATTTTAGATATCTACGGTAGAGAAATAAACATGTTACCATCCATCTAAAGTGAATTTCACAAAATTTTTACTAAATATAAACTAAATAACGAAAATTCAGTAATAACTTTGAGGGAAACGGAATGACAAGAACAAGAGAAAATACTACTTACGTGGTGCAGAAAAGAGCATCAAAAGAACCAAAAAGCATAAAGATGAAGCTTTAGCCATGATCTTAAATTCAAATAGATTACTACAAATCAAAGTAGGTTCTTTCTCTGATTTGTGGGAAAACAAAGTGAATACTAGCATGTATTTATAGTGTAATAGGTTCTTTAAGATAACAAAAATAATTAATATTTTATTAAAACCTTAAACGTGGCTACTTGTAATTCCAAGTTCAACAAAAAAAAAAAAAAAGAACAGTTCAATATAATCATGAAATGATTTGGTACTCTATTTATTTATTAAGTATATTCCAGCTTCATTAAAATTGTACTGAAATTTTATACTTTACTAAAACTTTAAACGTGCTAAGGTGCATTCCGTGGTTGAAAGATTAATTATTATTTAAATCAAACTTCACTTCGTCAATTACCTGTTAGGAAAAATAACCTAATTAACTTGGAATATAAAAATAAACGACCTGAATGTAAAAACATAGACACCAAGATTATTTAACGTGACAAAAACCCCCTCCAAGATAGAAGGTATAAAACCACGAGACCTAGTCCAGAAATCTTCCACCAAAATTAAATAATGGGATACACAATTCTTCCCTAAAGCAATAGGGGATTAACCAATTCTTTAAGATGTGTAGAAACACTCTTGGATAACAACTCTTCACCAAAACTATTGTGGATAAACTGAACAAAGAAAGAAAGAAATATAAATCTCTTACTCCTTAGGATTTGAACAAATCCTAGATTACCAAAGGTTGAACAAGATAACCACAAACTAAATTGCTTCACAAGATTAATAATCTTGTTTTCTTCAAAACCAATATTCTTCTCTTTCAATCTCTCTTAAAAGAACTACTTCAGATATCTCTCTTTCTCTGACTTCTCTTTGTTCTGGAAGTTGGTGTGTATAATCTCTTCCCTTTCATTCCCTTTTATAGGCTGCGGCTTTGGGGAATAAACAAAAGTCTCGGGGGAATAAAGATTTGGTCAAAACGAATTGACTTCTTGGACATTTTTATTTTTGGTCCCAAAATTGGATTTCTTGCTTTTTGGTTCCTAATCTTCATCTCCACATCTTTCTCTTTCCTACTCTATCTCTCTCCACAAGAAGCAATACCTGACTGATTTAGCCTCATCATTATCCATCTCCATATTCTTTTCCTCCACAACCTTCTTCCCCTCTACCACCACCGAATCCCCATCTCCAATTTTTCCCATCTTTTTTTCCCTCCACCACCACCTTTTCCAGATACTCAATTTTTTTCACAACCTTCATTGTCTCCTCAACCACCACTTTATCTGAATTATCTTCTTCAACAACTTCTTCTATAACTTCGTTTCCTCAATCACCATAGTAGTCACCGAAACATCTTCCTTTACAACAACCATCTCCTCACCGGCGGTCGGAGGAACCTCTTCAGCTAGTGAATCATCTTTAACTTGATACTTTCTTTTTCTTCTGCCGCAAAGCTCGGTTCCGACAATTTCAAATCAATCTTATCCTCAGACGGACTCACGTCACTCGCCGGAACCTCTGATTCGACTACCTTGTCTTCTTCAACAACATTCAATGGAACTACCTGCTTCTTTGATGCTCGCGTTGTAACTTTCGTTGCCCGTGGTTTCTTTGCCGCACCGCCTCTCTTCGCTCTAGGAGGCATCACTCAATACAGAATTAGGGTTTCGGTTCTTGAGAATGATGAGGATAGAGAGATGAAGGCTTTTAGAGGAATTTGGGGTTTTCTTTGTTTATTCTTGATTGATTGCAGAAAAACTAGGGTTTTGCCTGGAGGAGAAAGAAAACTATTCATTGAGCTTTGGTACCAGTAAGACATTTCACTCTTTTGAGTGAAAGGAGAAAAAGAATCTGATCAATAACTTAATCAAACCCATAAAAACCAACAAGTTAAAGTTAGGGTTCGTGAGAAGAGAGAGCAGCAGCAGGAGAGAGAGAGTAAGTAAGAGAGAGAAAGATGTGGTGATGAGGATTAAGGACCAAAAAGCAAGAAATCCAATTTTCGGACAAAAAATAAAGACTTCCAAAAGTCAATTCGTTTTGACCAAAATCTTTATTCCCCTGAGACTTTTGTTTATTCCCCAAAGCCGCGGCCCTTTTATAATGGTAAATACGGAGGTTTACCAATAGAAATAGCAATTCATTTTTAGGCTAAAAAATAGAAGTTTCTATTTTTTCACCAACTAAGGAATAAGGGAAATCCTATTTCAATTAGGAGTCCTTTAATTATAAGGAGGGACCCAAACAAACTTCCCGTCCCGACTTATGAAGAGGGACCTACCATCCCCAAACTTGCAACACTGCTACATAGCTCATGCTTGCCTTTGGGTAATGGTTTTGTCATCATATCTGAACCATTGTCGCAGTATGGATTTTCTCGATCTTCAACACCTTTTCTTCAAGAACATCTTAGATCCACGGGTAACTCACATTTATATGCTTAAACTTGGAATGGAAACTAGAATTCTTACTGAGGTGGACAGCACTTTGACTGTCGCAATGAATAACATAATTATCCTGTTTCATACCAAGTTCTTCTAACAGCCTCTTCATCCAAAACATCTCCTTGCAACATTCTGTAGTGGCAGTATATTCTGCCTCTGTAGTAGATAAAGCTACACACTTTTGTAATTTAGATTGCCATGACACTGCTCCCCCTTAAAATATAAATAAGTAGCCTGATGTGAACCTTTTGGAGTCTACATCTCCTGCCATGTCTGCATCTGTGTAACCGACTAACACTGGCTTTATCATTACCAAAACATATACGAGCTTTAGACGTACCTCTGAGATACTTCAGAATCCACTTCACTGCTAACCAATGCTCTTTGCCTGGATTGGCAAGAAATCTGCTTATTACTCCAACTCAATGTCCGGTCTCGTACACACCATTGCATACATCAAGCTTCATACAGCTGAAGCATAAGGAATTTTCTCCATTTCTTCTTTCTCACTTCTAGTTGATGGACACTGATTACGAGTCAACTTAAAGTGACTGGCTAATGGAATACTCACTGGTTTTGTCTTTTCCATATTGAACCTTTCTAGAACCTTCTCAATGTATCTTTCTTGTGATAGCCAAAGTTTTCCAACTTTTCTGTCACGAGAGATATGCATGTCAATAATTTGTTTTGCTGGACCCAAGTCTTTCATATCGAAATACTTGTTTAGTTCCTTCTTTAACCTGCTAATTTTATTAGCATCCTGGGCAACAATCAACATATCATCAACATAAAGCAGAAGTATAATCAAATCTCCATCAGGAAATTTATGAACGAAAATACAATGATCTGAATCTGTCCTGTGATACCCTTGATCCTTCATGAATGACTCGAATTTTTTGTACCACTGCCTTGGTGCTTGTTTTAACCCATATAAACTCTTCTCTAACTTACAAACCAAGTGTTCCTTACCTTTAACTTCAAACCCTGTTGGTTGTTCCATATACACATCTTCCTCCAAGTGACCATGAAGGAAAGCGATCTTTACATCTAGTTTTTCAATTTCTAGGTTCATACTTGCAGCCAATCCCAATACTAACCGTATAGAGGACATTTTCACCACCGAGAAAAAATCTCATCAAAATCAATACCCTTCTTATGCCCAAATCCTTTCACCACTAGGCGTGCCTTGTACCGTGGTTGTGAATTTCTTTCTTCGGTCTAGATTTTGAACACCCACTTATTTTTAAGAATTTTCTTATTCTTAGGTTTTTCAACCAACTTAAAAGTGTTGTTCTTATGCAAGGATTCAATCTCATCTTGCATAGCTTTCAACCACTCCTTCTTGTGTACATCATTTAGGGCTTCTTCGTAACACTGTGGTTCTCCACTATCTGTAACCATCACATACTCATGCGGAGGATACTTGGTAGATGGTGTTCTCTCTCTAGTCAATCTTCTCAATCCAGCTGGTGGTTCATGTTGAACTTCCATTCCCTGCTCAACATCATCACCCTTAGGAACATCTTGATGAGCTTCATCTTCATGATTTTGTTCTTCACTTGCATTATCATGCATAACCTTAGAAGAGATATGTGGATCTATATCAATGAGATCATCACTATGATTCTCATGCTTCTCAACTTTCCCGAAGTCCTCAATAGATTGATCTTCAAGAAAGACCACATCTCAACTTCTAATAATCTTCTTATCGACTGGATCCCATAACCTGTATTCGAATTTCTCATCTGCATAGCCTAAAAAGATGCATTGCTTGGCTTTATCATTAAGCTTTGCTCTTTGATCTTTAGGTATATGCACAAAAGCCCTGCAACCAAACACCCTTAGATGTTCATAACTGAATTCTTTTCCAGTCCACACTCTCTCAGCTACATCTCTATCTAATGGTGTTGAAGGTGATAAATTGATCAGATAACATGCAGTACGCATTGCTTCACCCCAGAAGCTTTTAGGCAACTTAGCTTCTGAGAGCATACATCTGGTCCTCTCCACAATAGTGCGATTCAGACGTTCTGCTACACCATTTTGTTGTAGAGTTTTGGGAACTGTCTGATCATGTCGAATACCATGCGTTTTGCAATACTTTTCAAATAACCCGATGTATTCTCTTCCATTGTCAGTGCGAATGCTCTTCAATGATTTTCCTATCTCTCGTTCTACCATGTTGTAGAAATTCTTGAAAATTGTAAGTACCTGATCTTTGGTCTTTAAGGCATATGCCCAAATTTTCCTAAAAGCATCATCTATAAAAGTAACGAAATACATTAGACATGGATTTCGAAGAAAAGATGAAATCTTAGAAGATTTTGCTAGAGAAGAATTGAAATCTAGAATAGAAGTAAAAGAAACTGAAGAAGTATAACTAGAAGCAATCAAAGAAAAAGAAATAGAGGAAGAAAAAGAAGTAGAAGAAGAAGAAGATGAAGAGAGAAAAGCAATGTGGTTGTTTTATCCACACCACCAAAAAATGTTTTACTTCTAAAGGGGTGCAGATCAGATACATGTCGAAATTCATCCATGTTAAATTGATTTTTAGATTCTCATTCAATAACTAACAACGATTCAAAGCAAAAAAAAAAACACCGAGCCCAAGTTGACAATAAAGAAGAGCAAGAACAAGAAATTGAAGTGAACCCAGATTGAAACCAGAACCCATTTGCTTAGATTTAGCAGATCCACAAACTGAAGAAAAATTTAGATTTTATAGTGAAAATTTTATTAATGGAAGCATCACTTATTCCAAAAGGAGAAGAAGATACTGCAGGTTGTGAAGTTGATGGCTAAGAGGAAGAAGATACTTGAGAAATAAGTGGTTGTGAAGCTCCAAGTGGTATTTTGGACTTTCTATTCATAAACTAGAAAGTTAAAAGATGTCCTCTATTCATTTATCTACAAAAACATTTGTCTGAGTCAGTATATATCTACACAGATTCTTCTATAGACTATAGCCTAGAGCATTGGAGCTTCTAATCTTGTTAATACTGTGGTCAGTTGATGAAGAATGGTTTTCACATCCAAATGTTTTCACATGGATTGTGAATTAAAATGCACGAAACACGCATTTTTTCAGTGGTAAATCTAAAAATCCTGATATTTTTCTCGTGAAAGATATATCAGCGTGCACACAACGAAATAAACCTTATAATACGCTTTTCATAAATGTAACAAAGTGGTAGAAATATACAAATGCAGAAATGACAGTTATGATACGAAAATTGTGAAGTGTAGATATGTTTTGTCAAGTGTCGACCGTTACACTTATTTCAAGGAAAGAAAAATCCAATGGTGAACAATGTTAATGTAGATATTATCGTTATCTGAGAATAGAGGTCAGTTCAAATAATATTTGATCCTTGAAAGTTGAACCACGGAAATGCACGTTAGCACCTTTAAAGTTTTAATGGAGTATGATATTTCATTATAATTGTATTGAAGCTTCAAATATGCAACAACTAGAGTACCAAATCGTTTCATGATTTCATTGAACTTAAAAGAAATAAGACTTCATTGACATTGGGAATTACAAATATGCACGTAAGGTTTTAATAAATTATTAATTATTTCTATTATCTAATGAACCTATTAACTTAGTTCAACAAAAAAAAAATGAACCTATTAACTACCTATAAGAGAAAGAACCTACTTTAATTTGTAGTAAACCATTTGAATTTAAAATTATGGCTAAAGCTTCATCTCTATGCTTTTTGGTTCTTTTGATTGCCTTTTCTGCATCACCTTAGATTCTCTAAAAGTCATTATTGATGAATTTTCGTTATTGTTATATGATGTGGCTGCCCAATTGCAAGAGGTAATGGCTGCCCATAGAATAATATCCTAGTGTATTTAGAAGGTGCCCATAAGATTTCCCTGTGATGTTCTAGTTTGCTTTAAGGTGAAGCAATTTATTTGCCACCTAGAATGAGGTGGGCGATTAACATGCTTCCTCATTCCAACTCACTTATTTCACTCCAGCTCATCTCTTTCCCTCCTTATCCAGTTGGAGTATATATATACAAACTCCACTATTGTTTTCTTACTACTTGAGACTTGAGAATCAGAGTGAGTTAACAGTGAGTAATAAAGCTAGTCTTTGGAGGATCATAAGCTTATTTATCTCTTAGTCTTTCTAGTACATTAACTATATAATATAGTTATAGTGTTTCAAATCATTCTTCTCTTTGTCTATTATCTTTTTCTACGTTATCAGCACGATAGTCTCTAGTCGTGATACAAAGGAGATTCCATCCAACTCAAGGAGATTATCAAATCCACAGGTAATTCGTAATTTTCAAGTTTAATATGTCGAATCTGACAAGTATTGATTTTGCAGCCCTTGACTTATCGGGAAAGAATTATATCACATGGAAGCTTGAAATCGAAGCACATTTAGAAGCCAAACAACTTGATAAAACAATTTGCGATGGAAATAGTGAACCTCTTTTCAGACGCTCAGCGGCCCTCATTGTAATTCGCCATCATTTATGTGAAGAACTCAAATCCGAATGCTTATATCAGAAAGACCCACTTGTATTATGGAAATGTTTAGAAAATCGATACGGTCATTTAAAAAAGGTTATTTTACCGAAGGCCCAGAATGACTGGATAAACCTGCGGCTACAGGATTTCAAAACAGTTTCTGAATATAATTCTGTCTTAGTTAAAATAACTACAAAATTAGGTCATTGTGATTATCCAGTTTCAGAGGAACAAATGCTAGAAAAAACGTTTTCTACGTTTCATATATCAAATATGAATCTGCAAGAGCAGTATAGAAACATGAATTTTAAATGTCATTCGGAGTTAATTTCATGTCTTCTTGTAGCAGAACAAAATAGAGAAGTAATCATGAAAAATCAAGAAACCCGTCCAACGGGATATACTAACTTTTCAGAAACTTATTCTACATCCGTCTCTACTGAAAGACGGGAACAGAACCATAAGGGTCGTGGTCGTGGCAACTACCACAATAAAAATTTGGAGGAACATGATCGTGGTAACGATCAAAATAAAGATACCAGAAGTGGTGGTTACCGTTCTGGGGGGCGCGGTCGTGGCAACGGCCGAGGCCGATGGGCAAATAACTCGGGTAACAGATACAAGCCGTATAATCGGCAAAATAAAGGAAAGAAGGTGGTAAATGAACCTTCTGAAATGAAGAATCAACCCTGTTTTAAATGTGGTATGACAGGGCATTGGCAAAGAACATGTAGGACTGCTAAACATCTAATAGATCTTTATCAAGCATCCTTGAAGAAACGTACTGCCAATGTAGAAACAAATCATATGATTCTTCATATAACACAAGATTAGAGGTATCTGACTATTTCACTGACGATGTTGAAATATATCTTACTGATGTCAGGACCGAGTCAAAAATCACAGATTACGGGATTAATCTGAATACCGGCACATCGTTGTTGCAATACCCCACCGAAGAAAAGGATATCTATGATAATGGATATGAAAATCTTACTAATAATGAATTCGATCAATTACTCGATGATGAGTTTGACGAAATGATTGATCGAATTCGTAACTCTCCTTAATAGTGTTTTTATAATATTTTCAGTTCTTGTAAATTTTGTATTATATTAGTGTTTTATTTTTTTTATAGCAATGTAATATATATAAAACTTTACATGTTTTCTATCGGTATCTTATGTTTATTATCATGTTCATTAAGGTATGGATTCTAGAAGTACATTTTTGAGAGATGATGAAGATATTTGTCTGGCAGACAGTGGAACCACAAATTCCATCTTTCGAAGTAAAAAGTACTTTTTGACTCTGAAATTGTTTAAGGCTAATGCGATTACTATCGCTGGTTCATCTAGTCTCATTGACGGCTCTGGGAGAGCAATTATAATATTACCCAGTGGTACGAAGTTAACCATTGACGATGCATTGTATTCGAACAGATCTTTAAAGAATCTCTTAAGCTTTAAAGACATACGTCGAAATGGTTATCATCTCGAGACTAGAGATGAAAATAATGAAGAATATTTATATATTAATTCAACTGCTTCGGGCCAGAAGCATGATCTCGAGAGATTGGCAACTCTCTCCTCTGGATTGTATATTACAAGGATAAAAACAGTTGAATCTTATGTTGTCATAAACCAGAAGTTTTATGATCCAAGTGTGACAACACTTTGGCATAACCGTTTGGGACACCCAGGATCTACCATGATGAGTAGAATCATTCGAAATTCTCAAGGACACCCACTACAGAATCCAAAGATTCTAATAAGCAAGGATTTTGCTTGTACACCTTGCTCATTGGGGAAATTAATAGTAAGACCATCTCATACAAAAGTTCATATCGAATCTCCTAAATTTCTTGAAAGGATCCAAGGAGATATATGTGGTCCTATTCACCCACCTTGTGGACCATTTCGATATTTCATGATATTGATAGACGCCTCTGCTAGATGGTCTTATGTTAATCTTTTGTCTACTCATAATAATGCATTTGCAAGGTTGCTTGCCCAAATTATTAGATTACGAGCTCATTTCCCTGATTTTCCGATTAAGTCCATACGCCTTGATGGGGCAGGCGAATTTACATCAAAGGCTTTTGATGCGTACTGTATATCAGTTGGTATTGATGTTGAACATCCTGTAGCTTATGTTCATACACAAAATGGTCTAGCAGAATCATTCATAAAACATATACAACTGATTGCACGTCCAATGTTGATGAAAACCAAGTTGCCAGTTTCTGCATGGGGATCTGCAGTATTACATGCTGCTGCTTTGATCCGCCTACGTCCTACTGCGAATGGTCAACATTCTCCTTTGCAACTAGTTTTGGGTCATCAACCAAACATAACGCATTTGCGTATTTTTGGATGTGCGGTACACGTGCCGATTACACCTCCTAAACGAACAAAATTCGGACCTCAGCGGCGTCTGGGGATATATGTTGGTTTTGATTCACCATCTATTATCAGGTATCTAGAACCTACGACAGGTGATACTTTCACCGCAAGATTTGCAGATTGTCATTTTGACGAAACAGTTTTCCCGCCATTAGGGGGAGAAAATTCGTTTACAGTGAATAACAAACAAATTGAATTGTGTTGGAATACACAAAGTTTATCTCATTTTGATCCTTATACAAATCAATCTGAGCTAGAAGTAGAAAGGATAATACATTTGCAAGGCATCGCAAATAATCTACCAGATGCATTTAATGATGCAGCAAGGGTAACAGAATCATATATCCCAGCCGCAAATGCTCGTGCACGAATTAATATTCCTGAAGGACCAGGAGAAACTTCTATAGCGAATGAATCATCTAAAATACGTCAGAAGCGTGGACGACCAATTGGTTCTAAAGATACTATTCCTAGAAAGAGGAAGAACCAATCACAAAATAATAGTTCTTTAGAAGAGACTATTAATGATACACCCGCACTCTCTGAACAAATACCCCTTGAAGAGGGTAAAGCCCTTGATGAGGCAGAGATACAAAACAGTGAGGAAGTCTCTATAAATTATGGATGCTCGAAAGAAGTATGGGACCGAAATGAAACAATTATCGACGAGGTATTTTCTTTTACAGTGGCAACCTCAATTCTGAAAGAGAATGATGATTATGAACCACGCTCTATTGAGGAATGTCGACAAAGACCTGATTGGTCGAAATGGAAAGATGCAATTCAGGCAGAACTAGATTCACTCAATAAGCATAGTGTTTTTGGACCAGTGGTCCTTACACCCAAGGATGTAAATCCAGTTGGGTTCAAATGGGTTTTTCTAAGAAAGCGAAATGAAAATAATGAAATCGTTCGCTACAAAGCACGACTTGTGGCACAGGGTTTTCTACAAAAACCTGGGATAGATTATGAAGAAACATATTCTCCTGTTATGGATGCCATTACATTTAGATATTTAATCAGTCTAACCGCTCAAGAAGGACTCGATATGCATCTACTAGATGTCGTTACTGCATATCTATATGGCAATCTAGATACTGATATTTATATGAAGGTCCCTGAAGGATTCAAGTTACCTGAAGGAGAACCACGTGTCATGTATTCACTTAAACTTAATAGAGCTTTATATGGTTTAAAGCAATCAGGGCGAATGTGGTACAATCGTCTCAGTGAATACTTGACCAAGGAAGGTTATGTAAATGATCCGATTTTCCATGTGTGTTCATTAAGAAATCTAATATTGGATTTGCTATCATTGCAATATACGTTGATGATATAAACCTAATTGGGACAGTTGAAGATGTCTCAAAAGCTGCAGAATATTTGAAGAAAGAATTTGAGATGAAAGATCTTGGAAAAACAAAATTCTGCATTGGTTTACAAATTGAGAGAACTACAAATGGTATTCTTATTCATCAAAATTTATATACTGAAAAAGTCTTGAAAAGATTTCACATGGACACTTCATATCCTCTTAGTACTCCAATGGTTGTCAGATCTCTAGATACTATAAAAGATCCTTATCGTCCTAAAGAAGATAATGAAGCACTACTTGGTCCTGAAGTACCATATTTAAGTGCAATCGGTGCTTTATTATATTTGGCTCAATGTACTAGACCTGACATTTCTTTTGCAGTAAATGTATTAGCCAGGTTCAGTTCGGCACCAACAAAAAGACATTGGATGGGTGTGAAACAAATTCTTCGATATCTTCGGGGAACTACTGATATGGGATTATTTTATCCAAAGAGTCCATCCAATGGTTCACAAGTAATAGGATACACTGATGCAGGGTATCTCTCTGATCCACATAAAGGAGTTTCACAAACAGGTTATGTTTTTACTAGTGGCGGTACAGCTTTCTCTTGGCGATCAAGTAAGCAAAGTATGCCTGCTACATCTTCCAACCATTCAGAGATTATTGCTCTTCATGAAGCTACTAGAGAATGTGTATGGCTAAGGTCCATTATTAGCCATATTAGAATATCATGCGATATTTCTGGAATTACAAAGGTACCTACCATTATTTATGAAGACAATGCGGCTTGCATTGCTCAAATCAAGGAAGGATATATTAAAGGTGACAGAACGAAACACATTTCGCCTAAGTTATTTTTCTCGCACCATCTACAAAAGAATGGAGAAATTGATATTCAGAAGATTCAATCATGTGAGAATTATGCCGACTTGTTTACCAAATCTTTGCCTACTACGACTTTCAGAAAATTAGTACAAGGCATCGGAATGAGAAGCTTGAATAACCAGATGGTGTAAATCTACACCAGTCCATGATATGATTTCCATCAGGGGGAGAATAGTATCACGTAAAGATTTTCAAATCACTAGTACTGGATGTCTACGCTCTGTACTCTTTTTCCTTCGTCCAGTTTTTATCCCAATGGGTTTTTCTGGCAAGGTTTTAATGAGGCAGTATATTCATATCCAGCACTACTCAGAAACTCTTTTTCCTTCATCAAATTTTGTCCCGGAAGATTTTTCTAACAATGTTTTAATGAAGCAATTATTTCGAATATTGGTCATCCAAGGGGGAGTGTTATATGATGTGGCTGCCCAATTGCAAGAGGTAATGGCTGCCCATAAGAAAATTTCCTAGTGTATTTAGAAGGTGCCCATAAGATTTCCCTGTGATGTTCTAGATTGCTTTGAGGTGAAGCAATTTATTTGCCACCTAGAATGAGGTGGGCGATTAACATGCTTCCTCATTCCAACTCACTTATTTCACTCCAGCTCATCTCTTTCCCTCCTTATCCAATTGGAGTATATATATACAAACTCCACTATTGTTTTCTTACTACTTGAGACTTGAGAATCAGAGTGAGTTAACAGTGAGTAATAAAGCTAGTCTTTGGAGGATCATAAGCTTATTTATCTCTTAGTCTTTCTAGTACATTAACTATATAATATAGTTATAGTGTTTCAAATCATTCTTCTCTTTGTCTATTATCTTATTCTACGTTATCAGCACGATAGTCTCTAGTCGTGATACAAAGGAGATTCCATCCAACTCAAGGAGATTATCAAATCCACAGGTAATTCGTAATTTTCAAGTTTAATATGTCGAATCTGACAAGTA
Source organism: Eschscholzia californica subsp. californica (assembly GCA_002897215.1). Classification (NCBI taxonomy): domain Eukaryota; kingdom Viridiplantae; phylum Streptophyta; class Magnoliopsida; order Ranunculales; family Papaveraceae; genus Eschscholzia; species Eschscholzia californica. Next base: position 520,195 of record BEHA01000736.1, read on the forward strand.
TTGATTTTGCAGCCCTTGACTTATCGGGAAAGAATTATATCACATGGAAGCTTGAAATCGAAGCACATTTAGAAGCCAAACAACTTGATAAAACAATTTGCGATGGAAATAGTGAACCTCTTTTCAGACGCTCAGCGGCCCTCATTGTAATTCGCCATCATTTATGTGAAGAACTCAAATCCGAATGCTTATATCAGAAAGACCCACTTGTATTATGGAAATGTTTAGAAAATCGATACGGTCATTTAAAAAAGGTTATTTTACCGAAGGCCCAGAATGACTGGATAAACCTGCGGCTACAGGATTTCAAAA
>BEHA01000736.1:520959-534788 GCA_002897215.1 Eschscholzia californica subsp. californica
TACTGTTTGTGCAAAAGAAAATTACTCCCTAGCACATATATATTATTTTTGAAAAAATTATTCATATTTTCTTTGTATAACTTCCACCTATTTCAACTCAGAAGATAATTATTCGTTACCAGATATATATTTCTCTGTAGCGCCCCAAATCCCAAATCTCAAGCCACCCGCCTTAAAATCGAAGATTTCAGACCTTCAAACTGGGCCCACGAGCTACGCCTACCATGACTGCACAATCAATACCTGAAAAAAAAAATAGCTGGATTAAAACCCAACTGCAGTAGATTTCCTCAAACCTAAGTCTCGGGTAGGCAAGCTCAATCCCCAATCAAGGAAGTATTTCATTCATATTCATTATTGGCGTTATCTGAAATTTAACATGACAACTAACATAATACAACGAGATACACCAAACACATGTAGAAATTAGTAATTTATGTTCTTGGTTATTAGGCTTTCAACGTCCTCGTATTCTAATCCAATATTAACTCTCGTGATAATAATCTTTCTCTTTTTCAATAGATATAAAAAGATCACACTATTCACCAAGATAGACCTTTATAGAACCCTAACTTGACAATTAAGTCGACAAAACATTATGCCAAAAGACACAATCATCCAACTCTCGTCGAATGATTTGACAAGTTGGTGTCCACGTTGTATGAGAGTGTGGTCCACAAGGTCATCCATTGTGTTAGCGCCGACCCCATACGCTCCATACCTAGATCACATCCTGTAGAGAGGGTCGAACCAACCACATAAACTCATACAACCCTCCATCAACTCCATCATCGCACACATAATAGCATCATACAACAAACATAAGTTGAATGAGAGTGTGGTCCACAAGGTCATCCATTGTGTTAGCGCCGACCCCATACGCTCCATACCTACATCGCCTCTGGTAGAGAGGGTCGAACCAACCACATAAACTCATACAACCCTCCATCACATCACACACATAATAGCATCATACAACAAACATAAGTCGAATGAGAGTGTGGTCCACAAGGTCATCCATTGTGTTAGCGCCGACCTCATACGCTCCATACCTACATCACCTCCGGTAGAGAGGGTTGAACCAACCACATAAACTCATACAACCCTCCATCACATCACACACAAAATAGCATCATACAACAAACATAAGTCGAATCAAAGTGTGGTCCACAAGGTCATCCATTGTGTTAGCGTCGAGCCCATACGCTCCATACCTACATCACCTCCGGTAGAGAGGGTCGAACCAACCACATAAACTCATACAACCCTCCATCACATCACACACATAATAGCATCATACAACAAACATAAGTCGAATGAGTGGTCCACAAGGTCATCCATTGTGTTAGCGCCGACCCCATACGCTCCATACCTACATCACCTCCGGTAGAGAGGGTCGAACCAACCACATAAACTCATTCAACCCTCCATCACATCCATCGCATCACACACATAATAGCATCATACAATCATAATAGCATCACACCACAAACAATGGCTCTAATAAAAAATTACAACCAAGTTCACCAAACCATTCAAGCCAACGACACATGGCAAGTTAAAATGGATGATGCTCATAATAGATCCTCACGTGGATCACAACCTCAAACAAACAAATAACAACAATAGTTAACAAATATAGACTCACCAATATAAGGTATCATATACCTAGGAAATACATTACTTAAATAATAGAAATCATGTGAATTATCTCAATCAATTCGCTCATTGGATATTGTATCGACACCTAGTACAAAAACTACTATAACTCCTCACTCGAAACTTTAATTAACTCACCGTTTGAATTACTAGAAAGTAGACAAATAGACCTTTCCAAACATATAAGATACACACCGAGATTCATTACCAATCAATACCAGATCTAAGTTTAATCTAGACCGAAATACCTAAGGGACTGCTGTGACACCTCGTACGAAAACTATTATAACTCCTCGCTCGGAACTCCAATTAACTAACCGTTTGAACTACTAGAAAGTAGGCAAACAGACATTTCCAACCACATAAAACACACACCAAGACTCATTACCAATCAATACCAGATCTAACTTAAATCTAGACCGAAATACAGTAGGAACTGCTGTGACACCTCGTACGAAAACTATTATAACTCCTCACTCGGAACTCCAATTAACTAAACGTTTGAACCACTAGATAGTAAACAAATAGACCTTTCCAACTATATAAGATAGAGACCTAGATTCTTTACCAATCAATCCAGATCTAATTTCAATCTAGACCTAAATATTGTCCTATATAGATCTTTTATGGAATTCAAGATAGAACTAATATCTAAATCATTCAATCATTCTTTATAGAACTTAAGTGATTAACAATACTAAACCTATCATGGAATAAATTGAAAAAGCCTACAAAAGAATTAGGAGATAGGAAATCTACCTCTTTTGCCTTAGATGACATCAAAACCACAATCATGCCTCTTTCTCTCTCTAGAGAACTCCATCTCTACCTCTTTTCTTCTTTATCCATTCTTCATTCACTAAGAGTGGTTTGTTGAAGATTAAGAAGATATACTAACCATAACATAAACAATACATAGATTTCTTCAACTTATTCATCAAAATCTTCTCCAAAGAATACCATTTCTCTTTCTCTCTCTAAGTTTTGTTCGAGATCTACAAAAAGAGTTCTAGACCCCTTTTTATATAATTAACTCAAGCAATCCTAGTTTTCCTTCTAACCCACTTCTATTTTATGATGCTCAAGCTCACACTAACTTACTCTTCATATTAGGCCCAACCCCAAATTGACCTAGAGTTTTGTTATTTCCACCTAATTTGATATATATAGAAAATAGGGGTGTTACACCACACCCCTTACACCCAACTTTCTCCTTATAAACACAAGCTTGTTTTTCTCTTTGAAAGATGTGGGACAAAACTTTTAGTTTGAAAGTTTCCATTTCCCTATTAGTAAGGATGATAAAAGTGTTCTCCACTTTATTATACAAGTGTTGAGAGTACAATGGGTATTTTGTTTGTTTGTGTGTGAAAGTATTTTATCCAAAAGTAAACTCACTTTAGCTCAAATAGAAGTAGTTGTTATATTTTATTCAAACACTACTACTAACAATTCCCCACATGAATAAACTTAGAAGAGCTTAATAGAAGAGAAGAGTGTGAGGCTTTATGTATCAGCGAAGGTGTCGTTATGACTTGGACCTTTGCTTTGTGATGGTTCGTTGGGACTACTAGTCGTTCAGTGAACATGATGTTCTTGAACTGAATTTCTATTTTGTAGACTCGGTCAACAAACCTCACACACAAGTCCTCTGATTTCTGTCAAGATCATTCGGTTGTACTCGTTATCGGCCATGAGCATATCCTAGTATTCATGAGTGCTCTAGAGAATAGCCCAATTCTCATAGGAAGCGGCCCTACTTCCACACTCATATAGGTGAGTCCATGAAGGGTGTCCTATTACACCCCACTTGGTATACCCAAGCTATAGATCTCATCCCGGCCCCACATTGAACAGGTACACTCTCTTTGCCATAGGGTTGGGTAGGAGTTTTCTCCTTTGAGTGTTTACAAGCTATCATCTACAACTTAGTTATCGCATTGCACCAAGGTCATGGGATCTCCAATTCTAGGGTTGGGTGTCCGTCATAGATGATTTACACTGATATGGGCTTTAGCCCCATCCCCCTCGACGTTACTATAACATCTCTTGATAATCCTTTCGTCAAAGGATCTGCCAGGTTTTCCTTAGATCTCACAAAATCTATGGAAATTACTCCATTAGCCAATAATTGCTTAATCGAGTTATGCCTTCGGCGAATATGTCTAGACTTTCCGGTGTAGATGTTATTTTTAGCTTTAGCTATTGCAGCTGTGGAGTCGCAGTGAATCAGATTTGAAGGCATTGGTTTAGGCCAAATTGGAATATCATCCAAGAAGCTTCGTATCCATTCAGCTTCTTCAGCGGCTTTATCAAGTGCGATGAATTCTAATTCCATAGTTGATCTTGCTATGCAGGTTCGCTTAGAGGATTTTCAAGCAACTGTAGCTTCTGCTAGTGTAAAAACAAACCTACTCGTGAATATGGATTCTTCTGACTCTGAAATCCAGTTTTCATTTGTGTATCCTTTTAGAGCCGCAGGTGAGGAGTCAAATTGGTTAAATTTCCTTAGTACAGACTCGATTTAGTGTGTTTGGCTCAAGGTAATCGCTTCAGGGTTTCTGTTTACTTTTATCCCTAGAATGACATCTGCTTGTCCTAGGTCTTTCATTTCAAAGTTTTTAATTAGGAGTTCCTTAGTTCGGTTTATTATGTCGAAGGAAGTGCCTAGGATTAACATGTCATCTACATAAAGACATATAATCACGTAACACCCATTTACACATTTAGTGTACACCCATTTATCTGACTCATTAATCTTGAACCCATTCTCTAATACTATTTGATCAAATTTTTCATGCCATTGTTTCGGTGCTTGTTTCAGACCATATAGGGATTTTATGAGTTTGCAGACTTTGTTCTCTAGTCCCTTGACCACAAACCCCTTTGGTTGGTCCATGTAGATCTCTTCTTCTAATTCACCATTTAGAAAGGCAGTTTTTACATCCATTTGATGTATCTCTAGGTTTTGCTGCGATTGCTATTAGAATTCTAACTGAAGTGATCCTTGTGACAGGAGAGTAAGTGTCAAAAAAGTCGCGTTTTTCTTTCTGTCTGAACCTTTTGGCTACTAACCTAGTTTTGTACTTTTCTACTGTGCCATCTGTTTTTGCTTCCTTTTAAAGATCCATTTACTTCCTATGGTTTTAGAACCTGGAGGTAAATCAACGAGTTTCCAGGTGTTGTTTTGTATTATGAAGTCCACCTCACTTACTACCGCTTCTTTCCAGAGTGGTGCACCTGGAGAAGTCATTGCCAGACTGTATGTTATGGGTTCATCTTCAGTCAGGTAAGTAAGGAAGTCAGGACCGAAACTGTGTTCTGTCCTAGCTTTCTTACTCCTTCTAGGTTCATCATCTGAGAGTGGAGTTTCAGAGCTAGTGGAAGGTCGACTAGACTCAGGGTCTTTCCTTTTTAGAGTCTCATTCTTTCTAGGGAAAGTGTTTTCAAAGAACTCAGCATCTCTTGATTCTAGAATCGTGTTTGAGTTTATGCTATCAGCGGGAGAATTTATCACTAGAAAACGTTAGGCACTACTGTTCTGTGCATACCCTATAAATACACAATCTATAGTTTTAGGTCCTATCTTAGATCTTTTGGGTAAAGGTATTGCAACCTTTGCCAGACACCCCCACACTTTTAAGTGTTTAAAGCTAGGCTTTCTATCCTTCCATATTTTATATGGAGTTTTATTCTGTGTTTTAGAGGGTACTCTGTTAAGCACATAACAGGCAGACAAAATAGCCTCTCCCCACAAGTTAAAAGGTAATCCTGAGCTTACTAGCATAGAGTTCATCATTTCTTTTAGTGTTCTATTTTTCCTTTCTGCTACCCCCATTAGATTGAGGTGAGTAAGGAGCAGTTGTTTGATGTATTATGTCGTGATTCCTACAGAATTGAGTGAAGAGATCTCCTACGTATTCTCCCCCTCTATCTGATCTAAGGATTTTTATCTTTTTATTTAGTTGATTTTCTACTTCTAGTTTGTAGGTTTTAAAACTTTCTAAGGCTTCATTTTGCTATTTAGAAGGTAGATGTTACAAAATCTAGAGTGATCGTCAATAAAAGTTAGTGGTAATTCCGTTTTGGCCCCCGATTTGTGACCAACTCGCCGTTTTGGCCCCTATAAGTGTCCGGCAGTTCGTTTTGGTCCCAATTTCCTATTTGGCCCCAACATATTTTTGTAAGCTTCTCCATTCTGCCCTTATGGCAATTTTGTAAATTAAATGTATTTTCTTTCTCTTTGTCCACCTCACTAAGCAATTGCCACGTCATATTCGTCCACATAAGGTCGCCGGAAAATGTCGCCGGAAAATGTCGTCGGCGACCACCATTTTTTTTTTCAACTTCTTCTTCTCCAACCATCTCCTTCCTTCTTCTTCTCTCTATCTCTCCTTCCTCTTCTCTCTCTCTCTCCTTCCTCTTCTCTCTCTCTCTCTCTCCTTCTTCTTCTCTCTCTCTCCCCCTCTCTTCTCTCTCTAAAATAATTAGGTTTCCGGCGAAGGGAACCCCAGATCCAGACGGTTTCCGGCGAAGGGTTTCCCTTCGCCGGAAACCTAATTATTTTAGAGAGAGAAGAGGGGGGGAGAGAGAGAAGAGGGGGGAGAGAGAGAGAAGAGGGGGGAGAGAGAGAGAGAGAAGAAGAAGGAGAGAGAGAAGAAGAAGGAGAGAGAGAGAGAAGAGGAAGGAGAGAGAGAGAGAAGAGGAAGGAGAGAGAGAGAAGAAGAAGGAAGGAGATGGTTGGAGAAGAAGAAGTTGAAAAAAAAAATGGTGGTCGCCGGAATTGATGTCGCCGACGACATTTTCCGGCGACCTTATGTGGACGAATATGACGTGGCAATTTCTTAGTGAGGTGGACAAAGAGAAAGAAAATACATTTAATTTACAGAATTGCCATAAGGGTATAATGGAGAAGCTTACAAAAATATGTTGGGGCCAAACAGGAAATTGGGGCCAAAACGAACTGCCGGACACTTATAGGGGCCAAAACGGCGAGTTGGTCACAAATCGGGGGCCAAAATGGAATTAACCCTAAAAGTTATGTAGAAGCGTTTGCCTCCTCTCGAAGGAGTTACTTTCAGGTCTCCTAGATCAGAGTGAACTAATTCTAACCGTTCATTAGTTGTTCTTTCTACGGTTTTAAATGTTTCTTTTTAAGCTTTGTCTCTACACAAATTTCACATTTGTCTTTTTTTTCTTGTTTAGTTGTAAGAATGTATCCTTGTTTCATAAGTCGTTCTAGAGTGGAGGCACTAAGGTGTCCTAACCTACCATGCCAAACATTTGAAGTACTAGAAGTATTATGCACAATCGAGTAAGCAGAAGAAAATACTTTATTCAATTCAGAATCAGAAACAACATTTAACTAAAATAGGCTCTCAGTACAATACCCTTTCCTCACATAGACCCTCCCCCTTTGGACAGAATGACCTCGTCACTTTCAATCACAATCTTGAACCCTTTCTTGTTTAGTACCAAAACAAAGATTAAGTTCTTTCTTATTTCAGGAACGTGAAGTACATCATTCAGAGTCATAGTTTTTCCAGAAGTCATATTTAGAACAATCTTCCCTTTTCCTACGATTTTGGATGAAGAGTTGTTACCTATATACAGTTGTTCTCCTATTTTTACTGGGTTATATGAGGAAAATTGTGACTTCTCTGAACAGATGTGTTTAGTGGCTCCTGTATCAAACCACCAATCTTTAGTGTTAGTCACTAAGTTGGTTTCAGTTACCATTGCACAAAAGTTCTCTGTTTCGACTATGATGGGTCATGAAAATGTCCCATCTAAGTCGTTTAATTTAGCCGAGTTAGTCTGTTTTCGAGTCTTTATTGTAATAAAATGGTTGGTTTTCTTGATTAGGTGTCTTTTGCAGAGTTAGGTGTGAAAAACGGTTAAAAATGAGAAAAAGATGCATAAAGGGTATTTTGGTCATTTGGAGTCAAGGACATTCTGGAAATTTGGCCAAGGTCAGTGCGTGGTTGAAAAGTAGAGGTCGAGACGAGTCCGTAGGAGAAAACGGAAGTCAAATCGGAGTCCGGACGAAGGAATAAACCAAGGTCAAAGTCAGGTCAACATTTGGTCAGCATTCGGTACAAGTTCGGGCAAGTTTCTGGCCCGCGGTATGCTTAGGAACACGTGTCGATGTATGGAGGTTGGTATACGCGGTTCCCGTGTTAGCGCTCAGCAGCGAAGTAGCCCTTATAAGCTTGATCCAGTGAAGCGCGTCACAACTTAACCCGGTAGCCCCAATCCCACGTTTTAATCTTGACCGTTCTTCTCCGCGTGTCCCAGATCGACGGTTGATGCTTCTGTGTAGCCCGTTGCAACTTAACTCCGTGCATCCCGAGCCCACGTTTTAATCTTGGTCGTCCGCTACCGCGTTTTCAAGATCCGACGGTTTCGGATGATTTAACCCTTTATTGCTTATTCTGTGTGAACCGAAGTATCATAAGGATATTGCACCTGGACGCGTGGCAGCTTTCCGTCATTCCAGATCCGCGCGTCTTCTAATCCGACGGCTCCTGTGCGCGCCGCAACTTTAAACCGTGAACCCGGCTACAGCCCAGCATCCGAATGCCCAACTAACCCTAGCCGCCAGCCCTATTTGAATTATTTTAGGGTTTTTGCACTTTAACCCATAAGACTACGTGAGCAAGATTGGGTCTGGGGTGTTTGGTCGAGGGGTTAGGGTTAAGGTTTGCTTTTCTGTGTCTGCAGTCCTTGGCTAGGTGGCCAGACTTACCATATACATAACATGGTTTAGAATTACCTTGGTTAGGCTTAGAACCAACCCTTTTGAATTTAGAATTACCTTTCTTCCGCTGGTTAGAAGGTTTGTAATTGGTAAGCTTTTTCTTCTTTACCTCTTCCACGATGTGAGCTTTAGATACAAGTGAAGCAGCCACATCATTTTTCTCCTGTTTCAGATGTTCTTCTTCAACCCTGATTTGAAGAATCAAGTATTGCATGTCACTGTCCTTCCTTTTGTGTTTGAGTTTCTTCTTGTACTCATTCCAGCTGGGTGGTAGCTTTTCAATAACTGCAGCAACCTGGAAAGCCTCATCTATAACCATTCCCTCAGTTTTGATTTCATTTAGAATGAGCCTTAGTTCCTGAAATTGGCTTACTACAGAGTTTTCATCTTCCATTTTGTAATCCAGAAATCGTCTTACTACGATCTTAATCCCTGCATCTTCAGAGATATAATTCTCTTGTAGAGAGTCCCATAATTCTTCGGCAGTCTTAGTATGGCAGTAGATATCATATAAGATGTTATCTAAGCAGTTCAGAATATAGTTTTTGCATAGATAGTCAGCCTTATTCCAGGCCTCTACTGCTCAAGATCTACCAGGTTCATTTTCCCCCACGACTGTGGTAGCTGGTTCGGTTAAAACATAGTTGATATTCAAAGTGGTCGGAAAAAATAACAATTTTTGTTGTCATCTTTTGAAATTTTGGCCATCGAATTTCTCTGGTTTTTCATTGCTCATCTTAAATTCCATTTTCAATAAAACAGTAAATCTTTTTGGTCGATTTTGAAAAGAGAATTTTAAAGTCTTCAGATTGTTATAGATATAGTATTAAAAACCAAATAGTAAAAGCAAAATTTAATTGAGCAATAAACAGTAAGTTTAAGTAAAGTCACTTATCTTTTTGCAGAGCTTAATTAGGTAGTAATCGAACCAATCAGAGAGAATGAACCTGCAAATAGACAGTAGAATAGTAATGGAGAAACAGAGGCACAAGTTTTACTCGCTTTCCTGAAGACTTTAAATGCCCCTGCTATCGTAGAATTTGGTATTGCTTTTGCAATATTTGAACGTAGTCCCCTAGGATTCAACCATTTCTATCAGAGATTGAAGAAGCAAACTTCTATTTCTGATCTCCTAATCTTGACAGAACTTAAAGGCAAAAAGAAGAGTAAAAACTGAGAAAGCGATGGAAGACGAATTGTTTCTATGTATACTTTCCTTCTGGGAGTTTATCCCTATTTATAAAGTACGAAACCAGATCAGATGACGTTAGGTGGTTTTGATCCTACGGTGGAGAATAGGTAGCCAGTACACACGTACTTGGACTGATTTCACTAGCCAGTAGTGGAAGAAGAAGTCAGAGAAAAATAAGGCACTTGACTCTTTCCACTAGCCATTAGTGGGAGGAAAACGTCAGAGAAAATATGGCATTTCTCTGGTAGACCTAAACCTAGACCTAAACCTAGACCTAGACCGGGTCCGGGTCGGTGACCCGACCCGCGAGGGTGTGACAGAGATAAATGTTGGTGTGCCTAAGGTAAAGGTGCCCCTAAAAAGTGATGGGTCTCTCCTCCAGAGAGCACTATTGTAATCCCAAGGGGCCACACCCCTTACCCCCAACTTTCTCCTTATAAACACAAGCTTGTTTTTTCTCTTTGAAAGATGTGGGACAAAACTTTTAGTTTGAAAGTTTCCATTTCCCTATTAGTAAGGATGATAAAAGTGTTTTCTACTTTATTTTACAAGTGTTGAGAGTACAATGGGTATTATGTTTGTTTGTGTTTGAAAGTATTTTATCCAAAAGTAAACTAACTTTTGCTCAAATAAAAGTAGTTGTTATATTTTATTCAAACACTACTACTAACGGAACCACCACCAAGCTACTTTAAGATTAAAATAACACAGCTACTCGTGCGTGGCTACCATTTTGTTTAATGTTTTCTTACTTTGCTCACAATAAAGTAGGTGTATCTTAAGACCTACAAGTTGGTGTTTGTTTAAGTTGAACCTTCTTAATTTGCAATATATTAATTTATGGTGGCTTTGGTGGAAATTTTAGTTGGTATGGTTTTACTTGTATGGATAAATCTAGACTTGCTATGTATGTATTATCATGACTTGTTGTTCGAATAATTAATACAATAGTAAAAACAAGACTATGATGATGAAGAAATAACGACAATCACAAAAATAACTATATCGTCTATGAGGTTGGTTGGATTAGTACTCCTATTGTAAGTGTTATTGTAATGGCCAAGATGCCCTAAAGAAGGGCGGCAACTTCTATTATATAGACAAAGTATTAGAAGTGAAAAGACTAAACTACCCTTTAACAAATAAATGAAATACATTTATGTTATATACACTTATATCCCCCCTCAAGCTTAGCAACGGTTTCCTAGAGTAAGCTTGTCACCTAAAATGTTGAAACGAGGTGTAGAGAGGCCTTTGGTAAAAGCGTCAGCCACATTGTCATCGCTGGGAATGTAATGAACACGAAGTTGACCATTGTTGACCCTTTCACGTACGAAATGAAAATCGATGGCTGCATGTTTCGTACGTGAATGTAGAACCGGATTCACAACAAGATAGGTTGCACTTATATTTATCACATAAAATAACCGGAGGTGCTTCTAGATAAAAACCAAGTTCTTTCAAAAGATTTTTTATCCAAACAACCTCAGCAGCCGTGTGGGCCAAGGCCCTGTATTCGGCCTCGGTTGACGACCTGCATACCGTAGGTTGAGTCTTCGATGTCCAGCTAATAACATTGGGTCCCAACAATACACATAAACCTGATGTGGAACGTCTATCATCGGGTGACCCTGCCCAGTCAGCATCTGAGTAGGCCGTGATGTTGATATTAGACGATCGCGCGGAGTATGATTCCATCGGAGATCGTTCCCTTCAAATATCGAAGAATCCGTTTAGCCGCCGTGAAATGTTGAGAAGATGGTGATTTCATAAACTTAGAAACTTAATTAACTTCATATGTAATGTTTGGTCGAGTTAGATTCAAGTATTGCAACGCCCCCACTAAGCTTCTATAGATTTGAGGATCAGAGATGGGATCACCATCATGAACCGATAACTTTGTTCCTAATTTAGCCGGCGAGGGTGATGGTTTGGAGTGAAGTAGCCCAAATCTATTGAGAAGATCAACAATATATATTTATGTTGTGTGATCTTTATAGAATCCACGAATCTATGAATTTCCATACCCAAGAAATATGAAAAATTACCCAAATCAGTAATCAGAAATTGTTGATGAAGAAGAGAAATCGACTGATTTACCTTTGATGAAGGAGGCCGTGATTAAGATATCATCAACATATAATAAAATCACCACAAAACTAGCATCTGTTCTTCGATAATACATTGATGGGTCATGAGAGTAATGATCGAGACCAAGCGCAGAAAAGGATTGAGCTAGGTCATTTGGACGAGTGAGATTGAAGCACTGACGAGCAGTGTGACCAGGACGACCACAATATTGACAGACAACAGAGTATCTGTCTGGTAGAGAGCCTAAAACATACCCAAAACCTCGAGTGGAACCACCTCTACCACCATTTCTGTAAGTTCCTCTTCCACCTCTCCTATTGTTTGAACTTCCTCTGTAAGAGTGAAAAGAAGTGAGTGGTGGTCGAGATATAGGTGGGGATTGAGTAAGTAAAGCAGTAGGTGGTGGTGATTGAGTGTGAAGAAGCTCAATTCGAAACTCTTGAGTTAGAAAAAGAAAGTATAACTCATCATAAGCTGGAGGAGTGAGCCTGGTAGTGATAGAAGTAACAAATGATTCAAAATCAAGGCCTAAACCTGATAGAACAATGAGAACCAGTTCTTGGTCTGAAACAGAGTGACCAACAGAAGCTAAAGAATCAGAAAGATTTGTAAATCTTTCTTGCAGGTTTGAAGCTGAAGTTTTAGGTTCATCAGCCTGGCTGAGTTAACAGAAGAAAATTTTCTCTCAAGAGCTTCCCAAACAGCTTGAGAGGTAGTGAGACCAAGAACTTGAGATAGAACAGGTTCTGTGAGAGTTGCATTGATCCAAGACAATAACATTTGATCAATGCGATACCAAAAACAGAAGTCAGGGTTGGGAATGGGAGGAGAAGAAGACGAAGAAGAGGGAAGAAACTCAGGAGGACAGAGACATGAGCCATTAACAAACTTGAACAGATCTTGACTGTGAAGAATAGGTAGCATTTGACTACGCCAGAGAAGGTAGTTGGTTCTATCAAGTTTGATAAAAATGAGATTTGAGATGTTGGTAAGGGAGGGAAAAGAAAGAAAGGAGGAAGATTGTTGAACAGTGGTTGGAAAAGACCCCATATGTGGTTGTTCAACCATTGAAAAACGAAAAAGAATGAAGGAAGAAAGAAGACAATAGAGAAGACACTGGAAACAAGACGAATGATTTTAGGTGGCTCTTGATACCATGTTATTGTAAAGGCTAAGATGCCCTAAAGAAAGGGCAACAACTTCTAGGATTTGGAAGAGAACCAACAGTGAAGATTAGGCTTACAAGTTGCTTTAATATAGTCAAGTACTAAAGACAGGTCAAGGTCAAGTCTGTAGTCAAAGACAATAAAAGGCTGACCCTAGCTCATGTCCTCATCCCACTTCAACTCTCCATCGATTGATAATGACAACCACAACCGAATTATACTTGTAACAAGAAAAGTTAGTTAGTAACTCTCTTCTATAAGAGCATCTCCAATGGGACACTCAATCTCTAACACTTAGAGTGTCACATATGACTTTTTTGAGTTTTTGTTAAAAAAACATCTCCAATGGAACACTTTGTTACACACTCTATTATGAGTTGGACATATTTATTATAGAGTGTCTAGAGAGAGAATCTCTAAAATGAGAGTGTCTACTTGAGACTCTCTAAGTGTTACTTTATTATTTCAACCAATAGAAAACTTTGCTTTTCAACTACTTTTTATCTATTGAATTAAAGAGGGACATGTGTATTAAGTAAGAGATTTTGGAGATCTCCATTGGAGACCAAACAAATGTAGAGTGTCTCTATATTGACACTAGGAAAGAGAATCTTTATTTGACACTTGACAACTAGATTTTTAGAGTGTTTATTAGAGTGTCCCATTGGAGATGCTCTAAATAGAGAATGTAATAAGATTGAAAGGATCAAATTAATAAAATTGAGTTCTACTGAAAACTTCTATATCAAGGGGTAATTTCTAAAAAGCCATTAGGTGAACAGTTAAGTCAACAAACTTCACTTTAAGTCATCTCTCCATTCTGCGAGAAAAAATCTTGAGGGAGAACCGGAGAACTCTCCCCTTCATCACTCTCCTCTTCTTCTTCTGCTTAAAATCCCATCTTCAAATATCTCTCTCTTTCTCTCTCTCTCTCTCTCTCTCTCTCTCTCTCTCTCTCTCT
>BEHA01000736.1:534819-554930 GCA_002897215.1 Eschscholzia californica subsp. californica
TCTGTCTATAAACCCATAGATATCCATTAAACTCTAGAATTTGGGAAATCAAATTTCTGTTACAGAGAGCATCATAATCGAAATCCGTGAGCTCGAACCGACTGTGTAAATCGGTGGGCACGTGCCGATGGGGATCATGCAAATAGGTGTAGCTCCACCAGTTTTGTCACAGAGAGCGAATTAGCCGAAAATGGTTTGCTCAAACCGTGATCCACACACGACTTCGATCGTACCAGACCGGTTTCAAGATTGCGGCCAATTTTTTTAATCTTTGCTAAGATTTAATTTTTAAATTAAAGTATTAGGGAATGCTCACATACTACTTTAGAAATAGAATTTTGTTCAGAAATCGTTTTGGTGTAGTCTTTTGACGTATCCCCAATATTTTTTGAACTTTCTTCATCCATTGTGGTTTCTAACAAATAGGGTATCACTTGCACTTAGAGCTTGAGGATACAAACACATTGGGCTGGTGTGTTTCGAAGGTCACCGACTGGTGACTTTGATATTTTCGGTGAGATGGAGCTAGGGTTTAGGGATTCAGGTTTGACATCTAGGGCTTGATTTAGTTTCTTATTTTGAAGAGAGAGAAAAAGGTAACTTGGGTGAAGATAACCCCACAAAACTTAGATTATTGTAGGCATTGCCTTTAAAGAAATATGGTCATGTTGAATTGACCAAGTCATAAGTGGAAAACACATTGCCTATGACAAATTTGGGCATTGCCTATAAAATTTCTCTTTTTAGAATCTTGGTCACAAGTAAAAGTCATTGTTGATCTAGGTGTCGTTTGGCAACACTAAAATAAGTTACTTTTTAACGTATTTAAGAATAAAAGTCGAAAAATTAATTTGGTAGTAAAATGATACGGCGTATTCTATAGGCACCACCCCGTTTACCGATTAAAAAGGGCCATTTCAGTTCCACTTTGTGGTGAAATGATACAACAAAAGAGAGGGAGGAAAGATAACTTTATTCTAATTTATGTCTTATCAATGCAATAAAATAGTCAGCTAAGAAGATAACTATTTTTGAAAATTTTATTTTACTACAAAGATAAAAGCGTATAGCAATTGGATCATTAAAATAGAAAAACAGAGCTTAAAAGCTTAGATAAGTAAACATATAATAACATCTATTGATGGGTGAGCGAGTCAAATAAACAAAATAATATTTTTCGTTATAGTTGTCACAAAGATTCCACGAAGTCATGAACTTGTGATCTTCTTCAACAAAAAAAAAAATGATCTTGTGATCTTGAGAACATGGAACAGTCTCCATGGTTATGGTAGTCACTAACTTTCTAAATCATCATAAAGTATTTTTCTCATTACAAGTCCACTAAGATATTTATATAAAACAAAAATGAAAACCACGCGTTCTTTTTTATAATTCCAAATTTGTTAATAGTGATGATTGTAAGCCATTGGATTGCATGAAGAAAACAGTCACATACTAACAATGTTAACCCAACCGTTACTTATATTACCTTTCCTTTTTCTTTGTTGTTTGAGAAGTTATTTATATGGGCTTATTATAAAATTAATATAATATTGTTATTGTAATGAATTTAGGACATTATATAAAGGGGCGGTAATTATAAGGTCCAAAATGGGGAAGTTAAAGAGAATCAGGCCCAATACTAAATAATAATGAGAAAAAAACCCAGTAGGTAAAAATACAATTTCATCCTCCAAAATGAAATTTTCCGCCCAAATCAACGTCCAAAAACAATTTTGAACATTTCTGAACAATTCTTGGTTTGCTCTCAACAATTTTGTAAATTTCTGAACAAATCTTAGTTTGTCTCAACAATTTGTAAATTTCTGAACAAATCCGTTTTTGCTTACACATTGTTTTGCCAAAATATTTCGCATTTCACATGGGCAAATTGACACAAACATTTTGGTTACAACATTTTTCGATTTGTCTTGTGAAAAACTAAATGGTTTTCGCATTTTTTGTTTTGCTTTTGACATAAATATTAAGACTAAAGCATTTTTTATTTGTCCTTTACTAAAATTAAAGTGTTATGCATATTATCCTTTGTATTTAACAAATCCGTTAACGAACAAATAATATTTTGACTAATACATTATATATGTTGTTAAGAACATAATTATATATGTCGCCAACATTTTATAATAAGTCGATACATTATTATAGATATTGTCAACATTTTATAACAATACAATGATATATGTTGTCAACATATAAGGGTAAAAATGAAATTATGAAAAAAAATATGTTGTCTTGTTAACAACATATTTAATATGTTGTCAACATTTTGAAAAATGTTTAAAAAAATGGGTTTTTTTGGCATTATTATTTTTGAGTGGGTTTTTTTCCTATTAGTGGGGAAGTTAAAGAGAATCAGGCCTAATACTAAATAATAATGAGAAAAAAAACCCAGTAGGTAAAAATTCACCCTCCAAAATGAAATTTTCCGCCCAAATCAACGTCCAAAAACAATTTTGAACATTTCTGAACAATTCTTGGTTTGCTCTCAACAATTTTGTAAATTTCTGAACAAATCTTAGTTTGTCTCAACAATTTGTAAATTTCTGAACAAATCCGTTTTTGCTTACACATTGTTTTGTCAAAATATTTCGCATTTCACATGGGCAAATTGACACAAACATTTTGGTTACAACATTTTTCGATTTGTCTTGTGAAAAACTAAATGGTTTTCGCATTTTTGTTTTGCTTTCGGGGCGGTAATTATAAGGCCCAAAATGGGGAAGTTAAAGAGAATCAGGCCCAATACTAAATAATAATGAGAAAAAAACCCAGTAGGTAAAAATACAATTTCACCCTCCAAAATGAAATTTTCCGCCCAAATCAACGTCCAAAAACAATTTTGAGCATTTCTGAACAATTATTGGTTTGCTCTCAACAATTTTGTAAATTTCTGAACAAATCTTAGTTTGTCTCAACAATTTGTAAATTTCTGAACAAATCCGTTTTTGCTTACACATTGTTTTGCCAAAATATTTCGCATTTCACATGGGCAAATTGACACAAACATTTTGGTTACAACATTTTTCGATTTGTCTTGTGAAAAACTAAATGGTTTTCGCATTTTTTGTTTTGCTTTCGACATAAATATTAAGACTAAAGCATTTTTTATTTGTCCTTTACTAAAATTAAAATGTTATGCATATTATCCTTTGTATTTAACAAATCCGTTAACAAACAAATAATATTTTGACTAATACATTATATATGTTGTTAAGAACATAATTATATATGTCGCCAACATTTTATAATAAGTCGATACATTATTACAGATATTGTCAACATTTTATAACAATACAATGATATATGTTGTCAACATATAAGGGTAAAAATGAAATTATGAAAAAAAATATGTTGTCTTGTTAACAACATATTTAATATGTTGTCAACATTTTGAAAAATGTTTAAAAAATGGGTTTTTTTGGCATTATTATTTTTGAGTGGGTTTTTTTTTTCTTATTAGGGGCTAGAACATTGGGTTTTTCACTCATTAATTCTTAATGTTTTCTAGCTAGACATGTTTTACTAAAGTAATATGATTATGATATCTCGAGGCGAGTTTAGAAATCTTAGCTAGAAAGAAAAAGAACATTGATTATATTTTGAATCATATGCCTTAATTTTTATGTCCGAATAACTAATATAATCTACTAGTTTGTATTGGACTTATGAATTCAAAACCCACATTAACCCCGTCAAATTGTATAATAGAAGATGGAATTTGTTGATTTGACATTTTGAACATATAGTTTGTGTTTGACTTTGTTGTACATAGTTATGGGAATAATGGTGGTGGAGGCAGAACCGTCCTGTATATTACCAGAGAAGATGTTTTTTTGGTATCTAGATGATTGCTCCAGGGCATGTGAAAATATGTGCAAGGAGCATCCGGAATTTCCTAAATCCACTTGTGAAGTAATTAATTCGGGGTATGTATGTTACTGTTGTAGTAATATGAAAATTTCATCTTCTCGGTCTATCATATTACGACCCCAAGTAATATAAAAATTAAAATACAACAATCATGTTTATGTGACAGCATTTTATTTCCATAATTTGTAATTTTTATTCAATAAAGTGGGCTAACAATAAGACCCACAATTTCATTTATGTTTTTCTGTATTTGTGTGTGCTGAGCTATTTTACTTTAACTCGATAATGAAGAATTTTGTGGTTTTAATATTGGGAAATTTTAAAAGGCCCCCCATTTTTGTTAAAAGGCCTCCCCGCTAAAAGCGCCTCTCATTATAACCCATTTGGTTATAGGGCCCCCTCTACAAAAGAGCACCTCCTTCATCAATATTTGACCTAACGGCAAAGTTAACGCCGTTAGGTCAAACTTAACCCAAGACCGGTGATGTGGACCACGCCACATCATCATCTTCTCCGGCAGGGTAAAGGGGGTTTTTTTCACCCATTCAAAGAGGGGGCCCTTTAACCAAGCTAAGTCAAAGGTTTTTTACCAAGTCAACGAAACCATGGGGAGGCCTTTTAACAAAAACGGGGAGGCCTTTTAAAATCTCCCTTTAATATTTATGTTTCATTCTTTTTATCTTTTCAATAGTCTAATTTATCTTACGCTCAACTTCATGAGGTAAAGA
This sequence comes from Eschscholzia californica subsp. californica, assembly GCA_002897215.1. Classification (NCBI taxonomy): domain Eukaryota; kingdom Viridiplantae; phylum Streptophyta; class Magnoliopsida; order Ranunculales; family Papaveraceae; genus Eschscholzia; species Eschscholzia californica. Next base: position 539,439 of record BEHA01000736.1, read on the forward strand.
TACATGCAGTTTTTATACCTGGTGGATTTTGCTTGTTAAGTTCTATACCTTCATATCTCATCTTTCAAATTTGACTCGTGGAAACATACAGTTTAAAGAAAAAGATCTCAAACTTACCCATATTTAAGTTTGACTCACAAAATAGATATACCATATTAAGAATCATGTATAGGTGAACAACTTGCAACAAAAAATAAAGGGGTGCTTCTAAAGGCACCGGACCAAAAGGCTGTTAGCATCCGGAAATTTTATTGACTCGGGTCAATAGCCATTGACTCGAGTTCTCTATAAGCACCGGTTTTTAATGTGGGTGACATTCACCTTCATTTGCTTCTTCCATCTTCTTCTTCCAAAATAAAAAGAATACCAATTCATTTTTTTTCCAAAACAAAAATCATGTGTGCTCATCTAGATAGTGTAAGTAAAAAAAATTCATTTTTTCTTATTTACTTTATATTCCTGCTAGTAAATACACAAAATTGAAAAGAATGGGTCCACTCTCTTCTTCCTTCTTCACCAATTTTCATCCACAAAATAAACTCATTTTCTCTCCTCTTCCTTCTCATATTCATCTTCATTCCTTCTATATCCCCTTTGTAAATGTAGAAGAAAGATTGCAAGATTCAGAAAGGTAGAGAGAAGGAGATGAGAATAAGGGTTTTAGAGAGAGAAAGATGAAGAAAACCTTGCGAGAAGTAGCAGAGGAGCTGGTCATGGTCGAGTTCACGAGAAAGAGAGTGAGGATTGGGATGTTTTTTTAAGCCCCGGATCAACTGATCCGTTTGGCCCTCCTAGGTCCCGGATCAGCTGATCCGTTTGGTCCTCCTAGGTCCCGGATCAGCTGATCCGTTTGGTCCTCTTAAGTCCCGGATCACCTGATCCGTTTGGTCCTATTAAGTCCCGGATCAACGGATTTGTTTAGTCCTCTTAAGGCTTGGACTGGTACGGTCCATCCGATAGATTTTGTTTGATTTTGTGATAAACGGATGGAGGTGTTAGGGTTAAGTTGGCTTTGACTGGTGCCTACATAGTTGAACGGTGCTAACAGAGAAATGAGCAGTTGGGCCTGGTGCTAATAGAGATGGATGCTAACAGCCTTTTGGCTTGGTGCCTTTAGAAGCACCCAAAATAAAGTATACATGAACAAGGCTGAAAAGTGGTCGGCTCTCAACACTTGGGAGCTCACCAGGACTAGCCCCAGGGTGCAAGCGGACAAAGTTTCACTTCGGGTTCTCAGGTCCTCACATGAAACGGAGAAAGATTGAATTGAAGGCCCCACTTATTTTATCTCCATAACAAAATCAGCAAATACAGATAGTAGGATACTTCACCTCAATTTGTAGCAAGCATGTTAAAGAGAACAAACATCTTAGGTTCAATCTCAACCATAAGCGATTTTTTATTTCAATTGTAATATTTTTGTTACTTCAGTTGACACTTCTAACGTCACCAGAATTACTAAACTTTTTCTACCATTGTACCTCCACTACCACCACCATTACTAAATTTCAACACCATAACCACTACCATTAAATTAGTTTTTTAAATTACTTTAGTTGACACTTCTACCACCACGACAATTACTAAACTTTCACATTGTGCCTCCACTACCACCATGATTACTAAACTTTTACCACTGTACTTCCATTACCACCATCATTACTGAACTTCAACACCACAACCACCACCAATACTAAACCTCTACCACCACAACTACCATCAAATCACAACCAACACTGTCACCCTAAGCACCAAAAAAAGGTTGAAATTTCTTTAGACTATTTTCTCAGAGAACCATTTTCTAGTACTTATTTTTGTCTTTTAAAAAACTGAACAAGTTACTGACTCGTCGGGTTCCACACTAAACCACTTGATCGGGAGATCGACTAAGGACTGTCGAGGGTTATTCCCGAACCCAAACCGATTTTTAAGTAACTCAATCAGATCGTTCGATTCCGATTACAAGTTATGAAAACAAGTTACATTTTTAAACCTCACATTACGTGTAAGGAAAATGTAGAAAGTTCCACTATACAATTTTTTTCTTCTGAAACGCGTGTAGGCCACATTCTTGAAATTCGTTTCGGGCTTCCGAAATCTCAAGACCGGCTTTGGAGCCCATGTGGTTGATAGTGTTGACATAAACTCTGAAACTCTGGAGGTCAAATGTTTAATTCCCAACGAAAGTGGAGGCCACTAGTTTAAATGGACTTAGGCCTGGTATTTAGAATGTTTAGTTTCAGACGGTTATCGTGATTATCACATCTTGATAATGTATCAATGTAATGACTTCATAGAATCGTAGTCAAGATTCCAAAATAATCAAGTTTTTCGTATAACTCCTTGTCCATATATCTATACATAAAATATCAATTTTCAATTAGGCCTCTTTATTCTCTCTCTAACTTATAAATTAAAACCCTTCTTGCTTTAAAATTTATGTAATCTTAGTCACAATCCAAACCACATGCTTCTAATATCACACCATCTTTTGATGCAAATGGGTTGATTTTAACCCATAATATTGAAAACAATTGAAGAAACCAAACTAAGACAATAGTAGGTCGCCTATCGTGTAGTAGGATAATTCTTGTTCTATTATTGAATGAAAACCGTGTCTTTGTATATACAATAAGTCATTAGAGCATCATTAAGACGCTCATACTAGACCCAAGGACTTTGTTTAAGACTATAAATTGATCTGTGGAGTCTGCATACATGATTAGAAAAAAAATATTATCTTTAAAAACCAAAAAGTTGTTGCATAAATACCATTTCATGAAGAATACCATGAACAAATGCGTTTTGCACATTCAATTGTCGAACAGACCAATTAAGATTTTCAACCAATGTAAGAACCCGAATAGTAGTCGGTTTAGCAACAGAGCTAAAACTCTATTAGCAATCAACACCCTCTTGTTGTGAAAATCATTTCGTTATCAATCGTCCCTTATATCGTTCTATACTACTGTTAGTACTAAACGTTCGCGGAAGCTATCGAACCTATCCTTGAAATTGATCCGACTATGAAAATTAATCGAAAAGCTAAGTCAAGAAACTAAATATGGAAACAGAATTAACGAGGTTCGGCTTAAAGCCTACGTCCTCGGGCGAAAAAGAAATTGTTATAACTGAAAGTCGCGGAAGCTATCGAACCTACCTAGAAATTGATCCGATTATGAAGATTAATCGAAAAGCTAAGTCAAAATCAAATATGCGAACAGAATTTAACGAGGTTCGGCTTTAAAGCCTACGTCCTCGGGCGAACAAGAAATCTTTATTGAAGGATAGATGAAGACGACTAACACAACCCGCAAGTTCGTCCCAAGATTGTACCGTGTAGAAATTAACCTTCCATACTAGATCTTCGACGACCGAGAAATTAAACACCGCTCAAAACTATGAACAAAATTTGTCTCTCACTTGCTCTCTCTTTTGCTCTCTCTAAAGAAGAGTTGTTGTGTTTGTTGTTGATATGTTAATGTGTTGATTGGTTCCCCTATTTATATATTATTATAAGCCGGTGGGATCCCAAATTGCCGACTCCAAATTGAACCAAAAATTGGAAACAATCCAAATTGGAAACCGCCATTAATCAATTCAAACCGCCTACAGTCATGAAAACCGCCACAAGCAAACCGCCTCTCCACTTTTGGGACCTGCCCTCCACTTTTGGAAACTTCCCTCTTACAATTCTCCACCTCGTACACAATTTGATACACTTCAAATTTTGGACGAACACCAGGATACTCCTTGTAAGATATATCTGCTTCTTGTAACTTCATCCGACTGCACCATATGACCATGGTTGCCTACGTACCATTTTATAGGATCAAACCTACCGTAGTTCTACCAACCCTTCACATAAAATTTACCTTACGCCCTTTTGGGCAACTTAACACGAGCCGATTTGTAGCAATTTCAGGCAATGCTGAAACTTGCTACACGTCACCACTTTAGTCAACATGTCTGCGGGATTCCCATCTGTGTGTAACTTCATGAAAGAAACATCACCTTCCTCTATGACATCTCGTACAAAATGATACCTGACATCGATATGCTTAGTACGCGCGTAATGAACCTAATTCTTTGTCAAGTGGATCGCACTTTGACTATCACACCATACATTTACGTACTCCTGCTTAATCCCTAGATCATCCAGAAGACCCCACAACCACAATGCTTCCTTCACACCCTCGACCATAGCCATATACTCGGCCTCCGTGGTGGATAACGCAACTGTAGATTGTAACATCGATCGTCAACTAACTGGAGCACCATGTACCCTAAATACATAACCAGTAGTAGATCGTCTTCTATCTAGATCGTCTTCTATCTAGATCGTCTTCTATCTAGATCGCCAGCATAATCAGAGTCAACATAACCGCTTACCTGACATGTGTCTCCACCAAAGCACAAACCCGTATCAACGGTACCCTTCAAGTACCTCAAGACCCACTTCACAGCTTCCCAATGTGTCTTCCCCGGATTTGCCATAAACCTACTAACCACACTGACCGCTTGTGAAATATCTGGACGAGTACACACCATAGCGTACATCAAACTGCCAACTGCACTAGCATACGGTACACTATCCATATGATCCTTCTCCACCGTAGTAGTGGGAGAATGTTTTCCCGAGAGCCTGAAGTGTGGTGCCAAAGGTGTTGACACCGTCTTCGCATTCTGCATCCCGAATCGAGAAACTACTCGTTCGATGTAACCTTTCTGACTCAAGTGCAGTTTCTTACTTGACCGCTCTCTCTTAATCTCCATTCCCAGTATCTTCTTTGCAGCTCCCATGTCTTTCATCTCAAACTCTTGACTGAGTTGAGATTTCAACTTATCTATCTCCACCATGCTTCGAGAAGCAATAAGCATGTCATCCACATACAAAAGGAGATAAATAAAGTCACCTTCGCGAAGCTTCTTGATGTATACACAAGAATCATAGTCACTTCTGCGAAAACCATGCTTTAGCATGAAAAAATCAAATTGTTTGTACCATTGGCGAAGGGATTGTTTCAATCCGTAAAGAGACTTCCTCAAATGACATACTTGATTTTCTTTGCCCTCAACCTTGTATCCCTCAGGTTGAGCCATATCAATTTCTTCTTCCAAATCACCGTGCAAGAAGGCGGTTTTAACATCGAGTTGTTCCAGCTCAAGATCACTGTGAGCAACAAACTTACCTTCGGGCAATGGAACAACATTCCATGTCTTGTTCTTGTGAAGAGACTCCATCTCTTCTTGCATAGCAACCAACCAACTCTCTCTTTCCTCCGCGATAATAGCTTGTTTGAAGGTGACCGGCTCGTCGTCTTCCACCGAGAGTGCATATTCAACCACACTTGCCTGCACGTAATGCCTAGGAGGTTTTTCTGACCCTAACCTTTGTACTGGCTTATATAATCGTTTCGGCCTAATGTGTATTGAAACATCCTGCTGTTGTTGTTGTAAAACTTGTGTACTTTCCCCTTGAACCTCTTCATGATCGGGTTCATCAATTTTCTCATCCTGAGTATTATCCTGATGCTCTACCTGATCATGAATCCTAGAAACCCGTTGGTCTTCGGCTTCTACTTCCACTACTTGAGCTTTAGTAGACCCAACATCACCACAACTAGGCACCATAGCTACAATAGATGACTCATCAAACACCACATCTCTGCTGATTACAAACTTTTTGTCTTACGTACACCATAACCGATAACCCTTGACTCCTGTGGCATATCCTAAGAAAATTGCCTGTTTTGCTCTATTATCAAGTTTGTTACCTTTAACATGGTAATAGGTCGTACAACCGAAAACCCTAAGTCTCCCGTAATCTGCATGTTCACCTGACTACACCTCGTAAAGTATGCCGCCATCTAAAGAGGAATGTGGAGACCTGTTCACAATATAACATGTTGTAGCAACAGATTCTGCCCACCATTCCACGCCTAATCCCGAATTGGAGTGCATATATCTAGCCTTCTCAAGTAGTGTACGGTCAATCTCTCTGCGACTCAATTCTGCTGAGGTGTGTTTACTATTGTCCAGTACCTCACAATGCCTTCCTGATTACAAAACTCCTTGACTTCGATCATAGGGATCAATTTCGAGTCTCGTAGCTTCATAATAATTCTGTGAAGCTTCCGCATAATTTCCTCCGGATTGAGCTGACATCCGTTACAATCGTTCATTCCATTCAAATAATCCCCGTTTCAGAACCGTACGTGAGATTTTCATCTCATACGGCTCCTCCTTTCTGTGCATAATGAATGATAATAATCCAGGGAATCAAAAAAATATTGAAATATTCTCATTATGAACTGACAGGGGCTAGTGTTTTTACAAGAAATCTCTAGCCAGCCTTCCTGCAAGAGGTCTTTTCTTAACACCAATCGTGTAGGGAGTCCTATCCTTGGAGCTAGTCAAGAAGGAACCTTTGGATGTAATGCAAGAACGGTTGCATCACGCATATTGATTGTTTCAACTATTGTTTGTTTCCTTTCATTGAATACTATGGTCCATATTTGGATATACATATATTTTCACAAATAAACTGCCCAAGACTAATTATTGTCGATGTCGATTCACAATAATCGTGATGCAGAAAATGCCAACTCAAATTGAATGGATTCAAAATCATGTTATTGCCTGTATCGGGATTATAAATTCTCCCATTTTCATCCATTAAATAAGATTTAAGTACTTGAAAAGTTTGTTTTAAATTGTCAAGTAGCAAATATTTATTTACCAAGATCTGATTATGAGTTATTAAATGAGAAATTCCTCGAATTGGTTTTCCATTTCCATAAAGGATATAATTGACAACTCGAAGTTGCACATTATCCCTTTCCTGCAACAGATCGTGGGGAAAAAGCGTTGCTAAATTTATCTCATCCGCTATTTCATATGTGACTACGGGTCGAACCAAAACAAAATACTTTTTTTGATAGGCGTGATCCGTTGGACATAGATCCAATTTTTCCATTATTGGATTCCTTAGCATTTTTATTTCCCGTTCCTGGTGGTACTTTGTTTCTTTTTGTTCAAGTCACTTATCTTTTTGTCCAAGTCACTTCTCTTTTTGTCTAAGTCACTTCCTTTTTTCTTTGTGAGTATCGGGAATATCCCCATTCATAAGTAAACTGCATCCAATCTCCAAAAAAGTCCCAATTGTTTCGAACTTTCTATTTTTGGAATGAGATATTTACGGAATCCCCATGAATAGGATCAAACCTTATTCCATCGTATTTACATGAGATTCCTCTTTCTTATTCTTAAGCTTCCATACACAGATTTGTCAACTTTGGTTCGTCCACAGTATGATGTATTTACTCGGAGCTTTAATAAGTTGACATATTATGATAGAATTATATTCTATAAACTTCATGAAGATGAACGTGGGAAGGAAGATTTTGAGTGTCATATCAACACCACACGTTTCAACCTCGATAAACTAATTGGAGATGGTTATGCTTCTACTTTGGCTCTTGACGAAGAATTTTGGAAATTATCTACAGTTACTCTTACTTCAGATTTGCTCGTATTACACATCACTTTCTTGCAAATTATTAAATGGTTACGTCTACCGTGGGAAGATGGCGAGTTGATTGTTTTTAATTCCCTAAAGTTAATATTGAGAGAATCAGTGACATATGAGATTGGTATTGAAGTTGGCGATTTCTGGCAAATTGGTATCCTTCAGATTCAATGCAAAATTCGTTCAAAGTGGGAATTACGGATCGCCATGACAGATTTCATCGTATGCGGGTGTATCAACTTGTTTTCTTCATCGAAATCGGTTCGGGACGAACCTTCTGGGGAAAGGGGAGCTGATGCAGGCGCATACGGGTCAAGGCCGCAAACCCACGCGCCCTTGCCCTAGTCGGCTAAGTTAGTGGTCCTAGTTAGTTTAGGATTAGGAAATTACCTTATGTTAGTATTTCTATTATTTAGGAGTTTCTATGCTTTAAGTATCTATAATATTTAGGAATCCTAGTTTGAATCTATCTAGGAAAGTCTATTATCCTATAAAAGGAGGTCTAGTCTATTTTGATATTCATATTGAAGAGAAAAACTATTGAAGTTAATCAAGTTTTAGTTTATTTATCGTTTTCTTTACAGTTCTTCGTTTATTTTATTGTTTTTATTTTCATTCCGCTGCGTCTACATCAACCATTGTGATGTAAGTATAAACAAATAAGGGGATAGTGGACACCCTTGTCGTATCCCTCTAGTCCCTTCGAACACTTTCTGAGGAGACCCATTTAACAGAATCTGGAAAGAAGTAGTGGTTACACAATTCATGATCAAAGATAATGTATTCTGATTAAGACCCAAATGTTGTAAAGTTGAAAAAAGAAAATCCCAATCAACTTTATCATATGCCTTTGCCATATCTAGTTTGAGGGCGAACATCTTCTTGGAACTATTCTTCATTGAGTGTAACAGTTCTCTAGCCAGTATAATGTTATCAGCAATTTGTCTTGATGGGACAAAAGCCGTTTGAAATTATGAAATGACTTCGTCTAAATATGGTCGAATACGTGTTGCCAAAATTTTTGTAACAACCTTATAAACCACATTGCATAAAGCTATTGGGCGGAAATCATTTGGGTATTCCGGACTTTTTGTTTTGGGTATTAAGACCAAATATGTATGATTTAGCAGAGAGGGGATCTGACTTTCCAAAAATATTTTCCTGATAAGAGAAGAGAAATCTTGTTCAATAATCGACCAACATCGTTTATAGAAATCCGGCGGAAAACCATCGGGACCTGGCGCTTTTAGTGATCCCATAGAACCAACAATGGATTTGATTTCATCATTTGATGGAGTCTGGCTGAGAGTATCAATTGCCGAGTTTGGAAGACCCATAGATAAGTCACTAATTTCAATAGGTATAGAATATACTAATGGATCCTTTGTAAATTGGTCTTGGAAATGGCCAGTCAATAAATCCCCCAACTGCTTTTGATCAGAAGTCCAGTTGCCATCTAAGTTTCGGAGATGTGATATAAAATTCTTTTTTCGACGATTGGACACCGAGGCATGAAACGCCTTGGTGTTTCTATCTCCGTTATGTGCCCATTTTTGCTTTGTTCGTTGTTCCCAATATTGCACATTCATTTTTTCTAAACCTTTTATATCTTGTTGAAGTTGAATATCCAGATTGATTGAAGATGATGTTGGTGGCAGAGCTTGCACTCGGAGTAACCTATTTTTCAGAAACATTAAACGTTTGCGAATGTTACCTATGGTCTCTTTACTCCATTGTTTCAAATTTGTACCTAATATATCCAATTTGGATGTAAAATTTTCATGTGTCGATGTCCATGATTCAGTTACCTTATCCATGAATTGGTGATGAGAAGACCATTGGTACTCATATCGGAAAATAGGTTTAGATTTAGGCTGAGAATGCTCTGTATTGAGAAGAATAGGAGCGTGGTCGCTATTATATCGCGGTAGATGGTAAATGCCTGTACAAGGGAAGATGGTACACCAGTCAACAGTAGCCATTGCTCTATCAAGCCTTTCTCGGGTGTGATTTCTATTCGACTTTTGGTTCGACCAAGTGAAAGCTGGCCCAATATATCCTAAATCTAGCAATCCATTGTTATTCATAAATGATTTAAAGAAATCGATAAGTGGTATTCGGAGCGAACCTCCTACTTTCTCATTACGATTACATAGAATATTAAGATCGCCTAAACAACCGTAAGGATTGCTAGAAGATGAAATAATATTAGAAAATGATTCCCAAAAAGCTCTTCTTTGGGCTACAACGGGTGGGCCGTAAATACAATGTAACCATGTGGGGTGTGGACCTGAAGCTTGAATCTGAAGAGTGATAAGGTTAGAAGATTGTCTTTTAATCATGCCATCAATTGAATCTTTCCATATTAGCCAAAGTCCCCCACTCCTTCCATTTGCAAGGACCATACAAGAGGTATTGAAACCAAGATAAGATAGAGATGGTAGAGCCGTTCTTGACGATATACGTGTTTCTGATATAAACACAATGTCCGGTGAAACCGAACGTAGGAACGCCTTAAGAGTGTTGACTGTCAAGTCGTTCCCCATGCCTCGACAGTTCCAAGAAAATACTAACATTTGTCTTGCGGCTGTTTTGGGTCAGCCGCCACCACCCGTGTGGTGTTGATTTGCTTCTCTCCAGCGGAAGACGAACTTGTTGAAGAGTCCGTTTCAATTCTTGGTCTTTTATTCATTTCTCTGACCATCTTTTTCCATTCTGACTTTGGATGTGTTATTGAAGGAGTTCCATGATTGCTAATTTCAGTATCAGATGGGGAGGAAGACCCTGTGCTGGTAATTGATACACTACTTGACTTAGTTTTTGTAGTTCTTGAAGGACCACCCACATCGTATATCGGCATATAAGGGTTCTCGAACCAAGGGTGGTTCCTTTTGTTTTGTCTCGGGAAATTTCCTGTTGGTGGAGGAGCTGGTGTGCTTTTTTTGAACCCTGGGCGGCATACTGTCTTCTTACGGAGGTGAGGGGGTGTGTATAGGGGTAATGGGGCCCGATTGGTTATAGATAGTCGTGGAGTAGAAGCCCTAAGAGCATCTCCAATGCAAAACTCAAAAAAATCTCTATTCGTCCTATTTGTCAAGTTCCAATTGAGATTCTCTCTCCTAGGTGTCGGAAATAGAGATCCTCAATTCTTGTATGTCTCCAATGCAACACTCTAAACTCTTTTATTTTACTTACGTGTCATGGTTATTTTTGTAAAAAAATAATTAGTTATTTTGGAAATATACGAAGACTTGATTTCTATTGGTTGAAATTTAAATATTGATGAGTTGGACAATTAGAGATATCTCAAGAGGACACTCTGAAAATAGAGTGTCCTCTTGAGATATCTCTATTCCACTCTTGACACATCATCTTTGAGATCTTAGTTAAGTTTTGCATTGGAGATGATTTTTTAAGAAAAACTCAGAAAATCCTATGTGGCACTCCGAGTTTCTAAGATTGAGTTTTGCATTGGAGATGCTCTAAAGGAGTAACTTGGAAGAATGGGTGAAGAAGGTAGTGCCTAACTTTCAAGATCAGTGGTGGGGGTAGGTTGTTGTGGTAAAGAGGTAAATTGTACATGGTTCTGACTATTGATCAGGGGAGAGGAGTTGTTGGAATTAGTATTAGATATAGGTGATGTATGGATTGGGTATTTGGTGATAATTGGTGTTGTGGTAGGAGATTCAAGATTTGGTTGAAGTGAGGGGGCTGGATGATGTGATACAAGGGATAGGACGTGTTTATTTATAGGACGTGTGACCAGCTTACTTTATGGCCCCCAAATTTCTGTAAATTCAAATATGACTCCCTATTTTCATGGAAATGTCATAACTACCCTTCCCATTAATATATTTTCAAAATAAATCTAAAAACAAAAACCTAAATTCCACCTCACTTCCTTCCCCACCACTCATCTCTCTCCACGTCACCTCTCTCTCTCTCTTTCTCCAAATCAGCACTCTCTTCTCCGATGAAGGTCGCCGGCCGGAAAATTTTCCGGCCGGCGACCTTCAAACTTAAAAAAAAAATAAAAAATTTCACCGGAATCTGGTCTGTTGAAGAACATACCAGATTCCGGCGAAGGGGGTTTTCCCTTCGCCGGAATTTTTAGAGAGAGAGAGATGAGTGAAAAAAAATAAAAAATAATTTTTAAGTTTGAAGGTCGCCGGCCGGCGACCTTCATCGGAGAAGAGAGTGCTGACTTGGAGAGAAAGAGAGGTGACGTGGAGAGAGATGAGTGGTGGAGAAGGAAGTGAGGTGGAATTTAGGTTTTTGTTTTTAATTTTATTTTGAAAATATATTAATGGGAAGGGTAGTTATGACATTTCCATGAAAATAGGGGGCTATATTTGAATTTACAGAAATTTGGGAACCATAAAGGAAGCTGGTCACAAAGTAGGGGGTCATATAGGAATTAACTCTTATTTATATTATTATACATTACAATATTAGATTTTTTGCTACAAACTTATAATATTAGTTAGTAGTATATTATATTGTAGAGTCGATACAAAAGAAATAATCGTTTAGCAGATACGTAACTCTTTTCTTTTTACCTCATTGCTAAGTTATTTCATTAATGTTCATTACTTTTATTGTTATAATGTAATAAGGATATGATAATCACTTTATTAATTTTCGTCCTGTTGTTAAGACAAAATTAATTTAAGTTTCATTTTTTGGATGGTTTCTACTATATCTTTTTACACTTTTAGTTATTTCTAATTAGAGTTGCCAATAAGCTAGGGTATTTTCAACCCTCCTAGATACTAAAATTTGTTTAGAACAAATCAAATTCTTCTCAGAATAGGAGGTACAGAATGTGGTGGCTGGTAGCAAAAAAATAATTTGATCTTTTCTCCGACAGTATAAAGCGTAAAACAATGTTATATACATAATGTATTTGTCATCTGAATTAGATAAATTTTATTTTGCCTTCCATGAACCTAAATGACCATTATTGTTGGGAGACATCTACATCCGATCTAATATGAGAGTAGACACGTAACTCTAAAATTGTTATGTAGCGATAGGTCTTGCGACCATATAATCAAGGTAATTTTGGAACTAAAATTACTTTTTTGCTTCAAGTCATTGAACAAAGCCTAACTTTTCATGCTTAAACCAAAGGGTGGGGAAAACAAAAAAAAAGATGGACCAAATATCCCCTATCCCATTTTAGCATCACACAAGGTCAACCATGTCTCGGAGGCAAACGATTAATCAATGGGAATGATGTTATATATGCATTTTCGAACGAAATTTGGATAATGGGAAAGATGTTAAGTTTTTAATTTTATTTTCATAGGATGGGCTTAGGGTCGACCTTAGGTTCGGAGAAGGCCACAATTTTAGATTTCGTTTCGGCCACCAGAAACTCAGGGCCGGCCCTGTCAACTTCCTACGGAAAAGAAACATGCAGTTTTCATGTCTAGTGCCTTTCGCTTCCTAAGGAAAAGAAAAAAGCCTATAAGGAATTATTAAGGATTCAATCATTAAAATAGAGACAACAGAGCTTAAAGACATAAAATAACATCTATTGATGGGTGAAGGATTCACCAGGTTATAAATGTTGGTTGATTAAGTGTCCAAATCAAATAAACAAATTAATATTTTTTTGTAGAGTTGTTAAGAGGATTCTACAAATTCATGATCTCGTGATCTTCTTCAACTAAAAAAATGATCTTGTGATCTTGAGAACATGGAACACCGTCTCCGTGGTTATAGTGGTTACTAACTTTCTAAATCATGTTAAAATTACAAGTCCACTAAGATATTTATATAAAATAAAAATGAATACCACGAGTTCTTTTTTATAATTTGAAATTTGTTAATAGTGATGATTGTAAGACATTGGATTACATGAAAAAAGGTCACATGCTAACAATGTTAATCCAACCGTTATTTATATGACCTGAAACCCTAGTTACATGTTATAGCATGTTTGGGGTTTATTATAAAATTAATATCGTATCATTATTGTAATGAATCCAGGACATTATAAATAAGGTATGGTGTCCACCTTGTTTCTTCATATATTGGGGAAAAAAAGTGATTGATTGAATAAATTCTAACTTGAGATTATGACTAAAGTTGTTTCAATCTGTTTTCTCTTTGCTTTTATCGTCTCCTCCACCTCGCGTAAGTACTAACAGTTTCCATTTCTTTTTACAATTGAGGTAATTTCTAAAAAGGTCAAAATAATATTGAAAATGAGTAGATAAGCACAAAACATTTCAAAATTATTATTCAGGTCAAAAAGTGTGCAAATACTAAAATACCCTTTTTGTCATTTTGTGTAACTAAATTCTTTTATTTTTCTTTAAACTTTAAATCAATATAACTTTTGTTTGAAATTTCGGATTTCTATAAAAATTATATATTTAGATTTGATTTTTCATTAGCTTTCTAACAAGATCCACTTTCAATACTTTTTTTCAAAAAAAAAAACCCAGAAAAAAACGGCGTTTTTTCCTTTACGTTTTTCTGCAAACGTGTTTGCAACAATCTGTTATGCAAACGTGTTTGCAAAAATCTGTTCTGCAAACGTGTTTGCAACAATCTGATCTGCAAACGTGTTTGCAACAGTCTGATCTGCAAACGTGTTTGCAACAGTCTGTTCTGCAAACATGTGTTTGCCACAGTCTGTTCTGCAAACTTGTATTTGCAAAATATGTATTGCAAACATGATTTGCAAGCTTTGCAGAATATAATCTTGAGTTGCATATCTTGCAAACTCGATTTGCAAATCGAGAATATAAAATAAGAGTTTAAACAAATTCGTACGAACTAAATATAACGATGCGAAAGAATTGAAACAAATTCTTCAAGTTGTAGCCTTCCAGAACCCCGAAAATGAAATACAAGAGTATATTTAAAAAAGAAGTTTACTTAATTCATCACGATCTCATCATTAGCATAATCTTAATCATACGTGATTTGAATATATGCAGCATCACATACAAATAGGATATCGACATACATTCCAGCCAGAGCACATCGAATGCTTTCAAGCACTGTAAACAAGTAACCAAATGTGATGGCTGTCCAGAAATGCATACTTATTTTCCTATTATATATACCATCTGGCATACGTCGGCTTATTGTACCAATCACTTGTAATGCAATCTCGAGTGACAAACCCACCACAACATGAAAACGGAAAAAGTGTGGCCATTCTTTCTTCCTCACTGCCCCAAAATATGCAGCAAAAAAATACGACATTAAGAACCAAGGCTGTAATCTCCTAAGTGCACCAAGAAATGGGTAAGTAATGGATTCAAAGTCTTCTAAAAATGGGTGAAGATTGAATATTGTTTCTGCATATATCCATGTTTCATAAAGAGGCATTAGGTATGGGAGACAAGCTAACATTCTCCACCGCCATCTCTGTTTTTTTCGTCATAAGAGAAGATCGTAAACTTGTCGGGACGTCTTTGGATGCCCTGGGAACCATCTGATATCTATTTGACACGATATGTCGTCTGAATAATAATGGGATTGTGTGTAATAGGCTTCCATATCTCCACTTAAGAGAGTAGTAGAGCCTGTAGAAAGGTTGAATCCTGACATGAAAATTATAATACAGTGTTTGAATAGAAAAAAAGACAGATAGAGCTAATTGTTCTCAATGAAATCAAGTTGACACATTCAATAGTCTGATTGTAGGCTATAATTGTTAGGTAACTAAGATGAAAATACCTCTTGAATGGCATGGATTTCCATATCATATTTCGAAAATGATGGTTTCTCACAAGCTTGAAGAGCCGCAACAAAAGTAAACGAGTTCATTTGAACACCCGATTTTCTCATTCTTCTGAAGAGCCTCAAAGCCTCAAGAGAGTCTCCATTGTTTGAATAAACTGAAATAATAGAATTCCATGAAACAACATCTCCCATTTCAGTAGTTCTATCAAATAATTGCATTGCTCGATTATAATCATCACATTTCGCATACA